>ML103705.1:0-36222 GCA_003697995.1 Taxidea taxus jeffersonii | reverse complement strand
GATGGAGCCACCCAGGCACCCCTGTGCTCTGTCATTTTATTTTGAACTCTTGTATCCATTTTAACTTGTTCTGTTTCTTACTGCCAGGGTACTGTGAGAACTTCCTTTTTAAAAAAATCTTACTGGTGGGGCACCTGGGTGGCTCAGTGGATTAAGCCACTGCCTTCGGCTCGGGTCATGGTCTCAGGGTCCTGAGATGGAGCCCGGCGTCGGGCTCTCTGCTCCGCGGGGAGCCTGCTTCCTCCTCTCTCTCTGCCTGCCTCTCTGCCTACTTGTGATCTCTGTCTCTCAAGTAAATAAATAAAATCTTTGAAAAAAAATTTAAAAAAATAAATTAAAAAATCTTACTGGTTATGGTTTACTCGACAGATTATTTTCCCTAAAAATCAATTTTATTATTATTTTGTTCCTATTTGTAAATTCAGACAGAGGGGTGAGGGCCCTGGTGCTGAAGCGGGACTGGCATAAGGTTACCATTTCCTTCTTGCACCTAAGTATACAATTTAAATATGAAAGGAAGAATGAAAAAAAGAAGAAAAGCTGTCATCTTCTGTCACCTCTGTGTAAGAGAACATTTAACACTTGACTTACAGAAAGTCCTTTACTGGGCATCCAAGGTCTTCAGATGTTTGCATGGTATTTGTTACATGCCAGACATTTTTCTGAGCCCTTCGCAGAAAATGGCCCATTTCATCCTCATGCACCCTAGGAGGTATATACTATTATTTTTTCCGATTTTACAAATGGAGAAACTGAGGCAAAGATAGCTTAAGTAATTGGGGAACAGCCACAGAGCTAGTGACTGATTCCTGAGTTCTCTTTCCCGTGTCCCCACCATCAGTGGTTCTCAGCCTTGTTTGTACTTTAGAATCATCTGGAGAGCTTTTGGAGAGGGCCATGGGGGATGTAAATTTTACCCGGCCCTGTGTGAGACCAGTGAAGCCTTCCCCTTCTTCCTGCTTCCAAGGTCCAAGGTCACCCGCTCTCTGTTTTTCCAGCCCGCCATACCCCCTTGATTTCATGGCAGATGTAGGGCTTTCAGTGGCCTGCTGCAATCCAGGGCATACCCCTTTATGGTTTAGTCCCAGAAGGTGGGGCCCGTGGGGAGAAGGACGTGCTTCCCACCTGTGTGTGTCCTGCCTTGGCACAGTGTCTTATGCCTACAAAGCACTGGATCGCAGTTTCTCGTTGGGAGATTTAGCATACCGTTATTTTGTGGCAGGAAAGAGCCCATGATGTACAGAAAGAGCATGAATAGTTAATTGGACAGATCTGGTTTTACATCTCTAGCTTATCTAAACCTGTTTTCTTATTGATAAAATGGGAAAGTTGATAATAGAGGATTGTTGTGAAGATTAAATATGTGAAAATATGCAATGTGTTCTGCCCTGCAGTAGGTTACCAGAAATAAATGCCGGGGGTGCCTGGGTGGCTCAGTTGGTTAAGCAGCCTGCTCTTGATTTCGGCTCATGTCATGATTTTGGGGTTGTGGGATCAAGCCCTGCGTCAGGCTCTGTGCTCAGTGTGGAGCTTGCTTGAGATTCTCTCTCCCCCGCCTCAAAATATTAAATAAATGCTGAATTCTTTCCCTTGTAAATTAAATTCTAGTTACCCATAAAACTGGGATGTGAAAACTTGCTTGAAGACACACTATTCAGTTTTTAGTCAAATACGAAAAGTCATGGAATTTCTGGAGCTCAGATAGGCCTTGGGGATCAAGGACTGCATTCTCATCCTTTTCCAAGCAAGGAGACCAAAGCATGAAAAAGTGACTTGACCAGGGCCATGGAGTGTGCCCAGATGCCTTCTTTGCAAGAATACTCCTATGTCCCCTGTACAAATGGGTGGTTAACATGGACTTTCTTACTGCCGGGATTATCGCTCGTTTTTGCCTCATAACGTCTGCATTATCACCTCCATTGACTCTTGTGTGTGTTCTGTAATCTTTCTAGGCCTGCAGTGCAGGTCTGAGCCCGAGGCAGGGTTTTGGCTGTTAGGTAAAGTCCTAAAGGAAGCCGCTGTGGCACTCGGGGTTAAGGAGGTAGGAGAAAGAGCATGTATTTACCTTGTTGATTTTTCTTACATGAGCGGGAGAAGAGCCAAGAACATACCAACAAAACAGTGGTTCAGTCCACGAACCTCTTTCCAGTTCTTGTGCTTTCTGTGAAAATGGGGTTCTTGTTTCTTTCGTAAGTTCTCATATGTGTAAGGTTAAAAGCAGAGGGGAAGGAAGGTATTATAACTCTGCTTCAAGGAGACATTGATATATCATTTATACCAAACATACTGTTAAAGCTTCAAAATGGCATTATGCTTTGAGATTATTTTAAAACTAAACAGCTTTTTCTACTGATACTTCAGAATAGATATTTAGATTTTGTCCTTGTTGATGACTATAATTTGAATTAAAAGTGAAACCAGTTCATGGACATGTACTACGTGGTGTCTGATTTGGGGCCTAGTTGTTAGGCGGGTATGCTGCGTGCAATAGAGACGATGAGATGTGTCATTTTCTAATATCACAATCAAAATTCCTGGCCCGTGCCCATCCTTGTGCCCCATCTTCCCTCCCCATGTCGTCACCCCCTCCTCCCCGCAAGAGTGTTTAGAATCACCAAGCTGAACACACTCTGATGTCCAGTACAGTGGAAACTACCGAATCATATCATTTATAATTCCTAATCACTTTCTATCCCATTTTGCAACTTACTACCTATACAAGACATCTTGATTCTCTTAAATGCTTGGGGAATTTTTCCTTTGGAGGACTGTGAAATTAGCTATGGACGGCATGGGGACTAAACACCGCTGTCTTTTCCAAAAAGTTGGGTTGCTTAGAGAAAATGATTCATGTTTCTCATTCGTAGCAGTGCCTGAACTCACGTGGAGAGACACCTATTCCAGATCTCTTCAGACTCTGATTGTGTGAAAGCAGAAACATTTATAATTTGCACTTGGTGTTTACAATATCCTGTATGAAACACTTTATGAACATGTGGTATTTGTTTTTTGACATGATCATCGATATCTTTGTTTCCTGATTCTGCACTAAGCTCTTAACCATTTTTGTATTTATCTCACTTTTCCAAAATGAAAAGTCTAAACGAGTGGGTTTTAGAAAATATAGTAGAAACAGAATGTAGTTTAACTTTTAAAAAATATTCATTATGCAGCAAAAAATCTGAGGCTGTAAAATTTAAATCTCGTGAAAGTTCACCAGGTTTCTTCAGAAACTGCACTGTATAAGCCTTGAAAGCGTTGACGTTTGACAAAAGTTTGAGGAGCTTGTGTTGACTGTCCCTCCAGGGCACCCCTTCTCTCAGGCTGCTGGGGAAGAGAGCCGGCTGCCTCCCCAGATGTCCCTGACTGGTTTCTAAATCGGAGCTCAGCTTCGGGTGAGATGGTGAAAGAATTCAGAACCTGTTTCTGTCTCCGTGCGTGTGAACTCCAGAGGGTGGTAGTCATCCCAGGGTGAAGTTTGAGTTAGGAGGTGTTGATCAGTCTTCATATTAAGACACAGTGAATAATAATAGTTCCAGTTTCCTGATGAAAACAAAGTGAGTTCTGCTGGGCGTGGTTCTCCTGTTAAATTCTTTGCTTGCTCTTTTTATACCCACATTTAGATAATCTACAAAGAGGGTTTGGGTCCTGTGTGTTTCACTTTCTTTTCCTACCAGACGTTTTCAGTGGATATACTCCCTGAGCAAATCCTTTCCAACAAAGTATTTAGCTTTGTATGCACACAAATTCAAGAGCCAATTAAACATGTGCTTGATTAATTTGTCACAAAGAATGCTACCTTGAGTTAAAACAATTCTACTCTGTGGAGAAAGTTCTTTTGTTCAAAAGAGGGTCCTTATTTCTAAAGAGCAGAGCTCTGATTTTAATTAAATAAGGAGCATTTTATGCATTTTTTTTTCTAAAGCTTAAGATTAATTTCTATGGTTACTAGGGATATAAATCTCTAGATTGCTTTAAAACAAAGATTTTTGTTCAGGAGAGAGTTGACAGCTCCCTTTAAGAGAAGCTATTACTTAATTTTACTTTCCTAAGTTTAAACACATAAAAATATTTGTAATGATACCCCAAAGGCATCATAAAAATGTAAAATAATTGTGCTCTAAAATATCTAAAATTACAGGAAATAGACCTCATTTTAAAAAATGAACTGGGATTCGTGGCTGGGGAACTGGGGTGTGACATACTTCAAACCCAGAATCTCTTGTCAGGAGACTTTTTTTTTTTTTAATAGTAAAAAAAAAAAAAAATCTTTCTGTTGCCAGCCATACAAACTTTTAAAATGTGCTCATTCTATTAGGAAATATTTCCTTATAGTTTTATTACCTTTAACGTGTATTACTGTTTTACATATATGGATGTCTTAGATCCCCCTTAGACAGATTTCTGTCCCTGAGATTAAATGGCATCACTTGGCTTGTGGATTAACTGTATCACAGTTCACTTTTAGACAGTTTTTAATGATTATTTAAAAAGCACATAGCCAAGTTTTCTAAATAGCTTTGAATAAGGGCAGCATAAATAGTTCCTAGTGTTTTACTTACCTTAAGTATACTCCCTCTCTCAGTAGATCCTGTTAACTGATAAATTGCTCCCAGGCTAAAGGTATGTCATATTTAAACAAATGTAGTTTAAAATCTATAGTAGAGGTGCCTATAGGGGAAAAACCCCAACTTTTTAAGTAAATGAGTCAATACTTACCTCTTTCCTCCTTTAGTATTATAATATCAGATATTTTGCTATTTTCATTTACTAAAATTGTAATTGGGTCTTACATAGTAAAATGTCTTCTGCTTATTAGGTAAAGGAAAATTAGATTTACAAAATATTCAGACTGAAGTTTTGAAAGAAATGGCATTTCGTATGTAATATGAATGCTGTTGAGACTAGATATGCTTATAGTTTAAAACATTCCTGATTCAGGAATGCTTTGCATTAAATGAGTTTATATTTTGAGAGCAAAACGGGAGAGAAAGAAAACGTTCCTTCCTTTTTTTTAAGCGATGAGAAAATTAAGTTGAGTGCAGATATTGAAAGTGCTATAAGCTGAGTTGAGCAACAGAAAGTAAACACTGATTATTGCACATGTACATTTGAACCAGTTTACTTTTATCTTTCAAGCGAAACATTTCTCACAGTTTTTGTGGGTTTTATTTAAGTTGGGAAAACTTTGGAAGTTGTGTGAAAGTATAAATTAAGTTTGCGAAAGTCACGATTAGAGTCTGATAATAAACACGCGGGAAGTGAATTGGGGAAACTGTGAAAGTCAGATGTGACATTTAATAATGTTTTCTCCCCAGACGCAGTTGGTTTCCGTGGCTCTGAAACACACACGTTGACTGTAACTGAAAATAAGGGTTAAATAAGAATTCTTCAGTATAGATGAAGTTTTGCATTGTTTTTAAGAGCCTTAGTGATTGTTCTAGGAACCCCTGAAGTGCCCCTTTCAGCGATAAGCATAGAAATTACAGATGTATTTATAGACTCCAACTAAAAAACAAAATACACACTTAGTTGCCAGGAAAATTTAAACAGTTTTGTTTTTGTTTTACAAAGTAAGTATTAAATTTTAGTATATATGGAGATTCTTAATTTTGCAAGGAGGAAAAAATTTTTAGTTGGTTTAATTTTGAAATAGATCACAATCATAGAGTCTAAATAAAAATAAAATTTAAAAACTGTGATCTCACCATTAGGACATTGACTTCACAACTGCAAATTGGCATTTTATTTTTAGTTGCTTATTCTCCAATTTTGGGGGAGACGTGTCTTTTTATTTATTTATTTTTTAAATTTTTACTGTAATGAGACTCTAAATGTAGCAAGAGAACACTTTACCTGTCATTAGGTTTGGCACTTTTGAACTAGTCATCAGATACTGACTAATACATAGTATAGAGTTTTTGGAGGACTTCTTGAACATTGTAAAGTTTGCCTGTCCTTTCTTTAGTATGTTGCTACATGTGTCTCTTATGTGTGTATGTATGTGTTTGGGGGGACAGTTAGGTTGCATTTTGATGACAATTTTATTGCTTACAAATTGATTATGTGAGTGTAACTAAAATTTGTGTCTGTGATAAGAAAGGAAATTTTTATATATGTGGTGTTTCAGATGCTTTACCTAAGGATCTCAAAAATTGTTAAAAGGAATTTAAATAGTATATACCAGTTTTACCTTTAAAGCTTTCAAACTGTCTAATATAGGGCTTAAACATTTTTGTGTCCAGGTAAAACAGTAAATCTTAATAGTAGGATGAAGAGATATAATTTGATTCTCAGAATCAAAGTCAGTAATGTATAGCTCAGGGTCTAACCGGTATTTTTATACACAGATTTTTCTCTAGCAAATGATTTCTTAGGAGCTAAATTATTTGACGCTACTTTGAACACTTAAGAATCAATTTTATCAGGCTAGTCCCCATTTTATAAAACTTAGCAGTTAGCAATTTGCTGGTTTTTTTCTAAATCCCAGAAACCAGTCAATCTTATTTTTATTTTTTTCAAGCAGAGGATGTTGGAATGTTTTGTAAATTATTAATTGAAATAATATTTTTCTGCCCTTTTTGTTTTTCTTTGCCCGTCTACAGAAGTGCTTTAAGTTTCATGCCTTATTTACTCCAAAGAAGACCAAAATGAAGCAAAGGAATCTATATTTTTTCGGAAGACAGGGATTGATGAAACAGGTCCTGGGTTTTGCATGGAATATGAACATTTGTATTCCTGATTGAGGCCGGCACACTCTGCATTTTATTCCTATTCACTCAGTTGAAAGATGACTTTGGAGGAAAGGCTGGGTATCTGGTTACCAAAACCCTCTTTCTCAGAGCTTCATGATAAAATGCACATTATGTCCTTTGCTTTTGTTTTTACCAAGAGAGAAAAAAATATGCTAAAGCAAAGCACTTATGCTTTTGGGGTTTGAATATCATCAAGCAGTAGTTTCTGTTGAATGTAAATTATTGGCCTCTATCAAGTGGTATGGAAGTTGAGTGTAGGTTCTCCCTTTGTACTGCCCGTCATTGATTTCACTCTTCTCTTTGCTGATGTGAAGCAGAAACTGGACAAGGTAACAGTTTTGATGATGAGATTAGAGGTAGCCAGGCTGACTGTCTCCTGGCTTTTAGAGAACCTTATAAGCTCAGGGCCACCCCTTCCCCTTGTTTAGATATTACTTGCTCTTTTGAGTTTCAGATTACAGGAGCAATTGATCTGCATGACCTATCTTAAGAACTTTAACTTTGCAGTGGAAACTTAAACCAAATGTATATCCTCAAGAGACAAATCATCTTAAAACCAGGCTGTTGTCATTTTGATGTACTGTACTGTTCGTGGAGGAACAGTGTGGTGCAGGGCACCACCTGGTGGACAGGAACGGTACTTGCCGCGGTGGGAGATTTGGAGAACTAATCTATGTTGATGTAACTCTTGCCCTGGGCTTGCAAATAAGGGGTTTCATGTTGTTCCCAGCCCATAATTTCTACGCAGGGCTAAGATCCCAGGAGAATGAGAGTGGGAGCAGGCTGTGATACGTCATTTTTATTTGTGGTTTTCTCACTTCTGTAGGTGTACGTGCTGGTCCTTGTCATCTTCACAAATATTTTTTCTTATAGTTGATATTATAATTCAAATAAAAAGATCACATTTTTTAAAATGTCAATAGGGCAGCATTTCATGTGTTTGAGTACATATGTTTAACCTGAGTAATAAAAATCTGCCTTTGGGTAGAACCTGTTTGTGGCCACAAACTTTATACCCTTGCTAATCTGTTCACCTTTTGTGGGAAGGGTTGCCGTTGGTTACCAACTGTGCATAGTTGTTGGCTGATTGTTACACAGGAGGGTGTGCCTTTAGTGTATACACTTTAGTGGAAAACATTTGCAAAAACTGTGACAAAATTCTGTATTTAAAAAAAAAAACACTAGTTCTAGGTATAGCTGTTCTTTAATGTTCATTTTAGAATGACACATTTTTAATAAAATGTGTCACCCATTCAGTGACATTTGTGGAGCTAGAAACCTCACCAGGTTTGGGAATCCAAAATGGACACTGGACACACACTTTTTAAAAGTCTTGTAATTTTCACCACAAAAAGGAGTGACCATATTCCTGGGATGTGGAATGCACTGCTGTGGACTATACATGTATTTTATGTGCTTAGTGTTTTCTGCCAGGGACTGGAAAGACTTAGAAGACATTTAGCACAGGCCTTCGGAGGAGCTAATAAACGAAACTGACCAGTTGGCAACTTGGTTGCGGGGAGTTTAGAGTCTGGCCTGTGGCCAGTGGTAGAGGGGCTGCCTGGCCGCTCTTTTTTGGTCTGAACAGTTCTTCAGCTCGAGTCTTAACATTGCAGAGCCCAAGTTTGGAGGCACAGAGTGATGAATTTAAGCACATAGGCTTTGGAGTGACTTTTGGAGTATGGACCTTGGCTTTTCAACTTGCTAGAAGTATGTCCTGAGGCAGGTTCCTTGATGGCTCTGTGCCTCAGTTGCCTCAGCTGTTTTTCATCTGTTAAATACAAGGGCTTAATGCCATGCCCTGACACGTAGTAAACACTAAATGTTTATGATGCTGTGACAATGATCAGTTAGTTCCATCGCCCCTTTTGTACATGTTGTTGTAAGGCAGATGTGTGGATGGCTGTCCTGCTTGCCCCCTCCCACCCCTGCAGGCCCCAGGGCCCGTGCCATCTCCAGCCACCCCTTGGCATGACTGGTTAGTATTACCGTTTTGACAAACTCTGCAGACAGACGGCATGCCGCTGTCCACTCATGCTGAGCTGCTCCTTACGTGTGTGGTGTCTGCAGAAAGTTTGGACCCTCCCATGTTTGAGCCTGTTGTACCATGTTTTATCATCAGAGGCTCTTGACCTGAGTTCTTATGAGCCAAGAGCCTCTGCAGCTCAAAATGGTGAGCAGAAAGTCTGTTTGTATCTTTGGGAATATTTATTTTCTGTAGGGAAGAGATCAGGCACATAGTTTTTGCCAGAGGCTCATAGGCCTCTTTGCCAGGTAAAAAGGTAAAGGACTGTAAATATTCATGATTCTTTTGGAAGGGCAACTCAAGAAATTAAGAATAGAACCCCTCCCCCATGAAGTACAAAGTTGAATTTTACACTATTTGTTTTGTAAGATACATAAATAATTTTTTTTATTTAAGCTTTTTTTTATTTAAACATATAATGTAACCCCACCACCCTCTCCCAACCCCTCTCCCCCCAACCCCCCTCAGTTTGTTTTATGACATTAAGAGTCTCTTTTGGTTTGTCTCCCTCCCGATCCCATCTTGTTTCATTTTTTCTTTTCCTACCACCTTAACCCCCACCCCGGTTGCATCTCCACTTCCTCATATCAGGGAGATCATATGATAGTTGTCTTTCTCCAGTTGACTTATTTCGCTAAGCATAATATGCTCTAGTTCCATCCAGATACATAAATAATTTTAAAGGTAGAGTTGAAGTTTCAATTTGAGGAACTCAGATGTAAATGGAATCTATTTTCCTCTTAGCCCTCTTGTCAGAGTTCTGAAGGGAATGGGAAGAGCCAGAGATTAGGAGTCCAACTCTGACACTTACTAGTGAGCCTCTCCCATCTAGAAAGGGGGACTAATGATGGCCCCACCTCAGAGGGTCCCAATGAGGATTAAGTGGGATCATCTGGCCAAAGCCCTTGTAGCTCTCCTTGATGTCATAGTAAGTACTACGTGTTTGCTGTTACGGTTTTGTTGAACATTTACCCAACAACATTTATAATGTGTACACATTAGGTGCATCTTCTACTTTTTCACCTACGCCTTATGAACAATTTTATAAATATTTCTAATTTCTTAGGAGCAGTCTCTCCAAGGTTCTGTCTATAGCCAAGTTGTTCTGAGTCAGAAAACCTGAATCAATGAGGATCCCAAGGACCTAAATCCTTTAGGCTCGTGCTGAGAAGCCGGGAGAGCATCAGAAGAGTCCAGCACACCTGCTCACGAGCACACTGGGTTTTCCAAAGGAACGGAATGGATATGGGCTGGCTGTGGAGTGCAGGTGTGCACGGCGGTCCCAGAGACTAGGTGTGGTGACTCAGGAGCAGGCTCTTGGAGGAGAGCACCTGCAGGGAGGGAAGCGGGGAGAAGACATGGTGGAGCGTGTTGGGCTGCAGGAGGGGCAAGCTGGGCACTGGAGGCGCATTCCTCACACATGGGACCAGCAGGAGGTTATCTGTGCACTCCGCGGAAAGGAAATGATGATGTCAGCGGTGCCTACTGTGCGCCCCTGTGTGGGCGCTGGGCACTGAGGACGGGATGGGGCTTGGGACTCACTGGCCCCTGCACTGGTTCATTTCTCCAGGGCCTCCGCTAATAAGAATATCCTGCTCACTGCCTGGGATCTTAGCATCTGTGAAGGAGCATCTGCGCACTCTTCATGGCTCCTAAACTAAAACCAGCCGCTTCCTCTGATGCGCAGCTGAAGAAACAGCCATGGATTCCAAGTCTGGGGGAGACAAGCTGTTTTGAGCGGATTGTGAAAATGTGTGCTGGAACCCAGTGTGGTCTTTTCTGTCATGGGGATGGTGTGTGCTTTTCACCTTCTGCACCCAAGTTAAGCCTGACATCAGGGGCAGTCCGCTGTGAAGGTGGTCAGAGTACAGCAGGACATGTAGCGTGAGGCCAAGTTCAGCTTTCAGGAGCTGGTCATACCCAGGGGAGTCGTCCCTCAGCTGCTTTCTGGAAAGGCTTCTCCAGATGCCCCGCCATCGTGGAGCGGAGCCCAGCTCAGGTCACCTGTGCCACTGCCCTTCGCTCATCGCTCTGTGCCCTTGCCTGCCTCTGCTCCAGACCTCAGAACCCACAAGGACCACCCATTACCGAGGAGGAGGTTCACCGTGGGCTCCCCGGGCCTGAACCCCTGGGCACTCCTTCTGCAATGTCAGCAAGCTGCTGTGGAACCACCGGCCGTGTGTCCAGCCTCCCTCCCGGCCTCGGTTTCCTTCTCTCACCAGGGGCAATCCCGGCACCCACCGCAGGGTTTGGTGTGCGGGTTCAATAGGTTAAGATGGGCGTGGAGTATGCTGCTCAGTCAGCGGCGGTTACTGGTGCAACGGCCACTCGTCTTCTGTCACGCTGGGTTTGTGCTGCGTCCAGTTCTGTGGCTGCTCGTACTGCTGCGACTCGCCACACTCCCCACTGCCACAGCTTTGTGAGAGGTCCCTGCCTTCTCCCTGTGGCAGCCCTTCCCCTTGCTGCGGGTGCTACAGGCCTGACACTGGGCCAGAGCCAGCATGGACACTGCTTGCTTCGATCGATGGCTTGTGGTCGCCTTCTGGGTCAGTGTCCTGTTTACATGGTCAGAGGTTACGATTTGAAGAAGTTCAGCCGCTGGTGCAAGGCCGTATCACCGGTCAGTGACAGAGCTGTGGCAGAGCTGGGATCTGGTCTCCCATCTGTGTCAGCCGTGCTCGGGCAACTGGGCCTGGGAGGAATGCAGCCCTGTGCACACTCTGCACACACACCCTCTACATGTGCCATCGCTACACGCCATCTCTACACCCAGTCTCTGTGCTCAGCAGGCAGTCTCTGCACACGCTCTGTACATATGGTCTCTCCGTGTATGCTGTGCAGTCTGCACACACAAAATCACTGCACACACAGTCCTTGGATACGCTCTGCATGCACAGTCTCTCTGGGTATGCTGTACACAGTCCGTACAGTCTGCACACACAGTCTCTACACACGCTTTGCACGCACGGTCTCTCCGTGTATGCTGTACACAGTCTGTGCACAGTCTGCACACAGTCTCTGCACACACAGTCCCTGGACATGCTCTGCACGCACAGTCTTTCCATTATGCTGTACACAGTCGGTGCACACACAGTCTGCGCACACAGCCTCTGTACATGCTCTGCATGCACAGTCTCTGCACGCGCTCTACACACTGTCTCTGGCCCAGATGGGGCTTGGATGGGATCTGAAAAGCAGTGCTGAAACCATGGGTTCAACCCATGCGTGCAGAAGGTGAACCCATGGGTTCCAACCCTTGGGTTGGAGCTTCCTGTTCTCCTCGCCCTCCTCCCTCCCTCTCTTCTTCTTTATTACCTCCCGTCTTACTGTGCCTGGCCTATTCCAGGTCTGCCATATTTGTCAAGGGAAGAAATAAAAGAAAAGTTTCCAGGCACAGAGAAAAGAAAGTAGTGAGATTATCCAGCCCCAGCTCATGAAGCAGGGGCCATATCTGCCACTAGCCTCGTTTGTGTCAGGTTGCTAGGCAGGGAGGTGCAGGGAAGATGGGCTTTCAGGAGGCCGTCATCAAAGTCTCCGTGATATTTTTGTGGAGGAAACATTGTTTTAAATGAACTGAAGATTTGTACTGTGGGGGCACATGTGGCTGGTTGAGCTGCCTGTCCATGGGGAGGGGACTAGAATCCTTGCTTCTCTTTCAGCCCCATTTTCACCCCATTTGTTTAATTGATTGTTTTTAGTTATAGTTGTCTTTAATGGCAGAATGATGAGAGTGACAAATAACAGGAAGTGGGGGAAAAGGCATAGATAAGCAGCAGCAGTCATGGAAGAAATAATTATAGTTGGTATGAAGTCAGCCTCACTCAGTGACATGAAAGTAAGTGAGCATGCTCTTGGGCAGCCTTAATAGAAGCCCAGAAGCTAGAACAGGAGGGTGATGTTTCTGCTTTCCTCTGCACTTCTGGCTGACACACAGAATATTGAGTCAGTTCTGGGAACCGCATTTGATTTTTGAGACCCATAAATTTCAACATTCAGAGGAGATTAACGAAGGCTTGAGGGGATTGAGAATGTTCAGTTCAGAGAAGAGAGAAAACTGAGGGGTGGGGGTGGGGGAAACAATAGCTGAACCCAACTCAGAGTGGGAAAGAACTTGGCACGGTTCCAAGTGGAATGGGTGACCTGGAAGAGACGGTGGGCTCTTTACCATCAGACGAAGCAGGTAAGCATCATCCAGGCCCTTTCTGGTCTTGAGAATCCAGGAAGGGAGAGGTTTACTTGCTTTATACCCTGTATGTCACACAGCATGTGTGAGGCACAGAGAAAGGCCAGAAAGACCAGGAGTGGACAGAGTTTGGAAACGGGAATGTGCTAGCAATGCCAAGTGAACGCAGTTTGGGGTGCTAGGAGAACAGGCATAGAATGAAAGTTTAATTAGATTGAGGTGTGATCACGAAGGAGATGTAGAGAAGTTGAGATCAGAAGCATGAGGACAAAAAGACTGGGAAGGTTGTAGGCTTCTGCTCACTCTTGAAGTTGAAGAAACCTAGACCTGTTTTAAAATGAAAGCTGCACTTAGCTCCTGCGTCGCTACGTGCTGTCTAGTGCTCTTTCTGGTTTTAAGATTATGTCCTATGCTCTTTGATGACCTCATTAACATGAAGAATCTAAGATCTTATTTTTTTAGTTTCTAAAGGTCTCAAAGGGATAGAAGCTTAATGTTAGAAGAAATACTTTTTCAGGTTGCTAATACAATATATTAGGCCATCAAATTCATCACAACAAATGTTCGTCATCCTTCTCTCCTAGTTTAACCATCCCAGCTGCCTGCTACTCAAGACTGAAGCCAGAATAGGAGGGTGGAAATAGAAACATCAGTCTCTCTCCTCTTTTGTGCTAACATTTATCATTCCTCCTCTTTCTATGTGTCTGTCTGTCTCTTTCAGCACATGCTGAATTCTGAAAACTACTGTCTAGTAAGGTTAGTATTGGTTCTCAAGAGAAATCCAGAATAGGTTATTCAGCTACTGATTACAATTTTCTGTAGGTCATAGTCAAGTGTGTCTTTTTTCTAATGAGGTTTCCAAATTGATGGAAAAGAGAATTTTCTATATTGAACTAATAACATTTGTGTATTTATGTATGTATATTTTCATATAAGTATACAATGTACATAACATATATACGTCAAACTAACACAACATTTAAGTAACAAACACAGAGTGCCTCGAGGAAGGCTTCACTCAGAGAATGTGGGTTCAGAGAAAGTGGGAGTGAACCCACAATGCTGTGCGTTAATACCTCCTTGGGCCCAGTATGTTTGAGTAGAAGATTGGCTGATGAGAAAGAGGATATTGCAGGTGGAGAGAACAGTGGAGGCCAACATGCAGAAGCAGCAAAGAAGAGGCTTCAAGAGGGAAAGGCTCTGTGGGTCTGGAACGTGGGGTGGGTGCGGGAAGGGCTGGAGCGTGGATGGTGGTTCAGTTCCAGTGGACAGGCCTGGCTGACCAGTTTAGTCTGTGGGGTAGAAAAGAGGGAAGAGTCTGAAATGACCTTTCTAGTTTGAGGCATCACGAGAAAAGCTCTTTCTCTTGGGAAGGGGACCAGGAACAGGAAGGACTAAGTAAGCCAGGAGGGAGGAGTGTCCGTGGTTGGATTATTGGCGCCTGGGGACACATCACTTTGGAGGCACCAGCCGGACTCACGGTGGAGGTCAGATGCACCTGCCCAGAACACTGGAGCGGGGCAGAGTCTGGTGGACGTGTTCTGTGGAGGGTGAATAAAGGTGTGGATGAGAGGGAGGGAGTCTCCGCGCACACAGCTATGTGTGCTGAACCTAAGTACGTCTCACGGGTTAGTAAAGGCAGAGGCGGTGGTGAATGAAGGTAAAGAAAGTTTGCCAGAGGTTTAAGAGGAGAACCAGGCGAGAGTGGGGTCCAGGAAGCAGAGGGAGGATGGAGCTTCAGGAGGGGGAGGTTGGGGAGAGGGCATTAGGAGTTTGTGAAGGCAGGCAGGGAGTGGCCAGAACTCCCTCCATGACTGTCATCCCTGGTCATTGAATGGTATAGGCATCCTGCAATAGAAATCTGGAGGGGGGCTGCCGGGAGGGGCCCTGCCCCTGTGCGCTTGCTTCCTAAACAGCTGCTGAAAGAAAGGAATGGGTTCATGTAGGCGGTCCCTTAACAGACGGCTGCTGTGACCCAGAGCACCAGTGGGTGTCTGTGGCCTTGCCAGGCTCTTTTGTGGGTGACTAGTCAGTGGGGAGCTTCTCTCCCTTGGGGACCGGGGCGCAGACAGCCGCTGCCGTGAAGGCTGCAGGGTCGCTGTGCTCCGCAGGCGCCTCGGTTCTGAACTTGCAGCTGTAATTGGTATTGATGTATTTTCAGTTAGGACTGAAGGGAGTGGATTCAGAATTTAGTTAGTGGGACTCCCAATGAAACTTGGGAACACAGTCCTTGTGAAAAATCATTTTAGCTTATCAGTAGTTGGCAAACATTTATACGGCAGTGGTGGTTCTGGCTGTGCCTTTGGCTGCATACTAAAGTGAACAGCAAGCTCTGTCCACTGATTGAATGAAAAAAAATAATGATTTTGTGTTACAGGGAACTTTTTACAATATGCCAGAGGGACCTACTCCAGTCTCTTTAATCTTGAACAATGGTTGTTTCTTGCAGAGGCAAATTATGCAAATCGGTACTTAGTGTTTCATAATCAATCAGGGCTTTGTTGGAAGGGCTGTGAGTGCCAGCAGACAGAATTCCTATCGTGGGGGTAGGGGGAGGGTGGCTTGCAAGTCAAACCACTGCTGTGACCAGCAGAGGACACTTGTGACCGCTTTGAACTCGCCCCACAGTTAAAAGGCAGTCATCCTTTGAGAAGAATCCCACCGTTTTGTACCAGGGTTTTTGTTTTACAGTTTATCTTGCTTTGGGTAATTTACAAAGCTCCCAGCCAGGAGCAGCTCACAGGACTGGTCCATGGGGGACACACATAAACAGAACTGGGCCCGCCGCCTGGGACGGCAGATGGCAGCCATGCGCCTGTGGCTTCCTTTGTGTCCGCCCTGCCTCTAGTGCAGGGTTTTCAAGTTGTCTTGGACTCCTCCAAGTGCACGTGTATGTTTTCAAACAATGTCATTTCAGCTTTGGCCTGCGCAGAATAATTAACCTTTAATAATCCTTTGATTCTAGATCAAACAAAAAGAACCCGAGAAATCGTAAAAGCCCTTGGGAGAAAAGGGTGATGTGTTCTCGAGTTCCTGCTGTTGCTCTAGCTGCAGTCCTCATGTCGCCATCTAGTGGCTAACATCCAGTATGAGCCGCCAGATGGTGCGGTTTTACCCTGCTCTCAGGTTGTGAAAGGGGTAGAGAGAATCCGTGCTGTTCAGAAAACTGACTCATTGAGGAATGGCTTTGGGCCGGTGTGTGCCTGCACGGCTTATATCAGATAGACACGAAAACATTCCACAAGATGCTAACCAGCGTCTCTGAAAGGGGTCAGCTTGCACGAGGGGGCCTTCACCTGGCCTGGAAGTGGCAGAGAAGACTTCTAAGAGGTGTCTCCCTTGAGCAGAGGAGTCGAGGCAGAAGACTGGGATGGGGGGAAGGGAGCTTCTACTCTGGGTATGTCTGCAGGGAGGGACCCCCCCAGGCCTCAGGCTTAGGCTGGGTCTGATTTGTTGCTAGTGGGGAGTCAGTGTACACTTTTAGTCAGGAAGTATATGTGGAAGATTTGCCTTTTTGTTTAAAAACACTTTTTGTCTGATTGCAAAGACTATATATACTAATTGTAGAAAAATGTTAAAGTACAAAAAGATATTAAGAAAGCAGAATGTCCGAGTCTCACCAGCCAGACAAGCATCAGTTATTTTGATGGGCGATCTTTTAGGTTCCTTTCTGTGTGTATACAACTTTAGGTACCATTTCACATCTTCTCTGTAAATGAGTCACGCAGTGTGTTTCAGACAAGCCTGGTTCCCATCCCCACCCCTCAACAATGCTTGTGGGCAAACCCACTGTGTCGGCAGCTCAGACTCACCCAAGGTACCTCGCACAATCTCACAAGTGTGCAGGCTGGGAAGTTTTTGGTTTTGTTTGGTCCCTCCTAGTAAAACCTTTTTGTGTAAGGACAGGTGATATGAAAATCTTTTTTTTTCTCCTGTCAAATGCATCTGATTTAGAAACCACGTTGCTTTTATGATAGATGGCTTATGGAGAATCTCAGTGTCTTCATTTGGGGAATGAGTCTTTCAATTTATATAGCTACTTAAAAGTGAACTCAGTTGATATTCAGAAAACAAAAGGAATGCAGGAGTCAGATGAACACCTGTAGTTCTAGAATGCAGTTCGAATCATTTGTTGGGTGAAGTATCAGCTTCCCAAAAAAGCCAGATGCTGGCTGATCCTGGAGTGTGCCTGTTAGCTTGGTGCTCTCCCATAGCTAGAGCCCGTGCCTTTAATCTGAACAGCTCTGCTCAGTGTTGGGCATTTTTTATCTCAGAACGATCCATCTACACTTGCAGTAAAAGCAAGTCTCAAAGACCTGCCTTTCTCAGCTGGGACAGCAGAGCCATCTTCGTGGGCAGACTCGCAGAGACTAGAAACACACAGGCTCCTGGTGTGGGAGTAACAGTCTCCCATTTTTTCTGAACCATTTTCACGGAATTATACCTCCATGTCTTCTCATCTGTGAACTGGGATTATAATAGAATCTACCCCACAGGGTCATGAGGAGTCTGTGAGATCATGGGTGCAGAGCTTTCACACTGGAGCCTGCCTCATAGTATGCACTCAGTACAAGCTGGCAGGTAGCTCGTTGTACTACTGTTTTTTAAAAAATAATGTTTACTCTTTCTCTTTGTAGTGAAGCCCAGGGAGATTAAGCAACTTGCTCAAAATTTCAGTTGGCAAAGGTTAAGAGTTTAGGGGAGCTTGTAAAAGCACCCCTTTCTTCTCAGCCCAATTTTGGAACCACCTGAAAGAGAAATACAGGCGTCAGAACATGAAAAAGCTACATGGGGAACCCAGCTTTAGATTTGTAGCCAAAAACAGGGAGAGTTTGGGTCAGAATATGCCCTCTCTGCTGGCTGGCTGCTGTGCACAGAGGAGAGGGCCAGACGGAGCTGAGCTTGCTCATTCCTTTCTCCAAATCATAAACCAGTTACATTGCTCCTCCCTCTTCTGAGGCCAGGAATATTGGTCCCACTGAAGCTCCTGCACATAGATCATAAGGAGTGGCGATCGGGGTCTCCCTCAGCAGTGGGTGGCGAAGCAGAAGTCAGAACCCAAGAATCTACCCTCCCTGGATTTCCTGCCCATCCCTCTCTTGCCTACTGTGCTCCGCCCAGACTGTGCTCCTCTGCCCATACCCTGCCCGAGCTGTATGGAGGTGGCCGTAGGGGCACTCAGATGTGGGAAGAAAAGCAGTCTGGGAGGTTGTCTTCATTGTTCTTTTAAGCCATGTTTTGTGGTAGTTTGATGATTGATATTCAGCACAAACTGATCAGTATTGCACTGCTGGGCTTCCTGACTGTCCTGTTTCCTTGCTCATGTTTGTGGGCCTTCCTTTCCACATCGAGGTAGCTTTGCCAACCCCAAGCCTACTATGTTGCAAAGCCAGGGCACGGCAGCTGACTTGGAAGGAGAGCACATGAGCCAGTGGACACATTCCCTTTGGATATGTGAAGATTCCTTAGATACCTAGCATACAGGTGACTTTAAAAATGAGCACTGTGTGTGGAAGCCTTTCTTGAATCTTTCTGTACCCACTGTAGTTAAAAAAAGTTTTAAAATTCAACATTGTGCCCCCATACTCCCACATGAAACGCAGCTTATATTATCATGAGGAAATACCCTAAACTTCAGTAAGCTAAATCTTACTAGTCCGACTAGTCTTTTGGCAGGATAATACAAGGACGGGTAACTTCACCCTTGAGGCACACACATCTGTGATCAATCCCAGTTCTGCCTCTCGCTAGCCTTGTAACCTTGCATGAGCCTCAGTTTCCATGTGTCTTAAATGGGAACGGGGTCACGTCTAAGTCGTCCAGTTGTTCCGGGAAAGTAAATGATGGCACACATGGACCGAGCAGCTGACGCACGGCCTGACACCCATGGTGGGCGCTCAGCGTGTGGCAGTCGCTTTTGGGTGTCTGCAGTGTGTAGTGCACTGCCGAATAGGATGGAGGAAGAGAGGATCAGCGTGATGTCGCTCACTCGGGTACCTTCCTCCATCGTCCCCCTTGTGGGTGTCTTACTGGACAACGATAGTTGGGACCTGCGCACAATCTGTGCTTCACTTTGGAGGTTAAGAACTCAAGTCTGATACCAGACTTCACTCCCTGTGTCACCATTATTTATCCTGTCTCTGACTCCATTTTCTCACCTGTAGAACAGGCGTGATGGTGTTATCTGTGATCACACCTGGGAGAATTAGGGGAGCGAACACACATGCAGCTCTGGGACTACCACCGGGCACACGGCCCCCTCTCACTGAAGGTTTTGGGGTTTTTTGCTTTTTTGAAGGGACATCGAACCTGGTAAATGGTGCTTTAAGCAAAGTACTTAGACATAAAGTAGGTAGAGATTTCACATGGAATTTCGTTTTTGGTTCGAGTATGGACTGTTACTAGTTTGGCAGCGGAAGATCTATACTTCAAATGACTAGAAGTGTTAGGGGAAGAAAATGCTAAATGGGAGATTTTTTGAAAATGTTTTAAGGGAGATTTCAAATACATACTGAAGTAGACAGAATGCTATAATGAACCCCCATCTTCAACACGTACCGACTCACGGCCCATCCTGCTTCATCTGATACTCCCCCTCCCGTATTGTTTTGAAGCAAATTCTAGGTATCATATTTGACTTGTAGATTTTTCAGCATACATCTCTAAAAGATAAGAATTTTTTTTGAAGATTTATTTACTTATTTGACAGAGAGATCACAAATAGGCAGAGAGGCAGGCAGAGAGAGAGGGGGGTAAGCAGGCTCCCTGCTGAGCAGAGGCTCGATCCCAGGACCCTGGAATCATGACCTGAGCCGAAGGCAGTGGTTTAACCCACTGAGCCACCCAGGCGCCCCTCTAAAAGATAAGAATTTTAAAAACAAAATGTAAAAGTAATCATAATGTTTACTGTTATCACACCTGAGCAAAAATTCATTATAATTTTTTTTTAAGATTTTATTTATTTATTTGACAGAGATCACAAGTAGACAGAGAGGCAGGCAGAGACAGAGAGAGGAGGAAGCAGGCTCCCTGCTGAGCAGAGAGCCCGATGCAGGGCTAGATCCCAGGACCCTGGGATCATGACCTGAGCTGAAGGCAGAGGCTTTAACCCACTGAGCCACCCAGGCACCCCTCATTATAATTTCTTAATATCAGTATTAAGTGGGAGGTTTTTTCTTCTTTAACAGGTGAAATAACAGTACACAGCAGGCATGACAGTAACTTGACTGAAACTAGAAAACACCAGCATGTCTATTAAGTGACTGCTTTTGAGGGAGCCCTTGCTGGCTCAGTGTAATTAGGGGTTCCAGCCCCGGCTCTGCCGGTGATACCACCTCTCTGGGCTTTGGTTTCTCTCCACCAAGAAAAAGAATCTATTTCAGGGTTGTTGTCCAAGTTAAACAAAACAACCTGCTTAAAGTGACTGGTACAGAGCAGATATTAAATACATTTTGCATTCCTCTCTTCCTTTTCTCTTTTAGCTACAGTTCCGTTCTTATTTTATTAATTTTTATTTATTTTTTAAAAGATTTTATTTATTTATTTGACAGACAGAGATCACAAGTAGGCAGAGAGGCAGGCAGGGAGAGAGGAAGGGAACCAGGCTCCCCGCCAAGCAGAGAGCCCGATTCGGGGCTCGATCCCAGGACCCTGGGATCACGACCTGAGCTGAAGGCAGAGGCTTAACCCACTAAGCCACCCAGGTGCCCCTCCATTCTTATTTTAGACTATAGTGTGTGTTAGAAATGAAGGACATGTGTCAGATGATATGGCTGTGTAGTCAAACCATGGCTATGGTCATGAAAACTCTCCTGTGGTAGGCTGTCAGTCAGATGGGAGGCAATCAGCCTTGTGAGAGCAGATCCTCTTTCATGAAGTGTATTAGGTAACATGTCTTCAGTAGATCTTACCTTCTGAAAACACATGCCACTGACTTTCTGGGAGGATTACTCTCACAGGTAGCCGGCATGTTCATCTTTCTTACTTTGTTCACAGTTGTTTAGGTGCAGTCTTGTGATACCTCTGATACTTTTTTGATCCAACCCCTATGTCGGGAGTTATCAGATCTTGAAGCCCTTTCTGTTGGATTTTTCAACCCCCACAAACTTTTTTCCCCCTCCTTTTCTCATCCAACGTTTTTCACTCCTGGAGATGAATAGGGCATAGATCCTGACCTCAGGGAACTCAATTGAAGTCTAGTGGTCACAGATAAATACTTCTAATGTTCTGTGGCAAGTGCTGACAGGTATCTATAAAATACTAAGGAAGGTGTTAAGGAAGGCTTCCTGGAGGAGGTGACATTTAACTGGAAGCCTGCAGGATGAATAGGGATTCTTCTGGTGGCATGGAGTTGGAATAAACAAAGCTGTTTCAGGCAGAGGAAGAGGAGTCAAAAAAGCACAGAGCTATGAAGATGGTTTGTCTCTCATCTGCCCAAGTCTGTGATACGCCCCACAACATGGCTCGGCCCCCAGAACACTCCCTGTTTTTAGCCCGTGCATTTTGTCACCCACCGGTGCCATAGACTTTTCCGGTAACCTCTTGTTTCCTTCCAGAACTCTCTCCCTGCCCTCCTCCCCATGTCATTCAGTGACACCAAGACTAAGAAATTGATGCTAGTTTTAGATCTTTATAGGGCAATGACACTTTCATTTTACTCTGATTTCCATGTCAGACTTGACAATGGAATGGCCTTTCTCCTTTTACAAGTAAGAGGCATTCTCTTTGGATACTACACATACAGGTGGTTCTTTTAAAACTGGCAGTGTGTGGGGGCGCCTGGGTGGCTCAGTGGGTTAAAGCCTCTGCCTTTGGCTCAGGTCATGATCCCAGGGTCCTGGGATCGAGCTCCACATCAGGCTCTCTGCTCAGCAGGGAGCCTGCTTCCTCCTCTCTCTCTGCCTACTTCTCTGCTTACATGTGATCTCTGTGTGTCAAATAAATAAATAAAGTCTTTAAAAAAAAAACTGGCAGTGTGTGTAGAGGCATTCAGAATTGAAAGCATACGAGTGCTCAACCTCTAAAAATTTGAAAACCTAAGGGCCTTCAGAATCATATGAAGTATACTATCATTGTCAGTTTATTCTCAAAAATAGGACTAAGCACAACAGTAAACAGATCAGAGCTTGGCCAAGAATCTTTACAAAGATGACAGTCATGGTCGTGTGATTAAACTGTCAAATCGTTCATGATTCAGATAGCCTTATCACATAATGCTTCGGGACTTAAGAGTGTCTATTTAGACACATCAAGGACCTATTGACATATCTTTTTCTTACTGATAATTGTGATTTTTGTGTATGTGTGTGTGTATTTATTTTAGGAATCTAATAGAATTTCAAGGCTGTCAGATACCTACAGAAATCTTTTTTTTTTTTTTTTTAATTTATTTGACAGACAGAGATCACAAGTAAGCAGAGAGGCAGGCTCGATCCCAGGACCCTGGGATCATGACTTGAGCCGAAGGCAGAGGCTTTAACCCACTAAGACACCCAGGCGCCCCACCTACAGAAATCTTAATGCTCATTTATTTCTTTCTATTGCATTTGAAATATTACTTTGTTCATTTTAGTCCTGTTAAGTCTTGAATCATACTGGTGATATTGTTAAGCCAGTAATTACGTACTACCTCTTAATTTACCAAGAATTTCATTTAATATGGAACATGCTTCAGTTTGTTTTAATAAATTTATTTTATAGAAATTTGCCATCACGGAACGTAAGAAATTGGGATCACATTTGTTATACTTTAAGTGAAACGTCTTCTAGTTTATGTTTTTTGAGATGCCTGTGGGGCCTTCTTGCTGCTGGTGGGAGTGCCAGGCAGTGAGGGGGTGGGCCGCAGATCTAGCCTGTGTGGTAGATTCCTTTGGACTTGTTAAAACTTTTTACAGAAAACTTTATCAGCCACAAAGCTGCTTCCTTTGGCTTCGGCGTATTTTAAATCCAGAATTTACCACTGCCAAATGTACAGTAGCCATCCACTTCCCTTGCTTTACTCATGTGTGCTGTTTTCCTGGCCCCTTGTAGGTAGGGGCTGGGGAAGGGGATAGAAACCACTGAAAGTTTAAAACAGGAGAGTAACCATCAAACCATACATGAGGGGCAGTAAACAGCTTGTTTGTACTTCTCTTAAATATTTTCCCCACAGTCTTAAAGGTCAGATTTTATAGTGCATTTAAGGGGTAGATAGGAGTTAGGGTGTAAGGAAGGCAGCTATGTTGTATAGGAAAACATGCTGAACTTGAACTCAGACCATCCTGAGTTTCCCTTTAAGCCCAGCCCCGTGCTATATGTGTCACCTTGCATGAATCACTTGGCCTCTGTGAGGTTCACTCTCCCAAACTGGTTACCGTGCTGTCCATGCCCACAGCAAGGACGGACCTCACGGGGTCAGGGGTGTCAGGTCGACTCTCAGCCCTCGTTTGTTAACCGGGTATATAAGTGAATGTTAGGGCCACACTTCATTTTTAGTTTGAGTTCTGCCTTTCAAATGCCTGGAGGTACTTTTCTGAACCTTATTTATTATTTATCTCAACTTTGTGGGAAATTTAACTGAATCCCTATTGACGTATCTGTAGCCTAACGCTGAATGTTTCCTTTGTATTTAGACACATATTCGTTCCACAGAGACTTAGGGACTGCCCTCTGTGCTGCGCGTTGTACTTGGAACTGTGGGGAAGCAGCCCAGCCCCTTCTTGCTTGGTTCATAATCCCACTGACGGGGAAGCCAGAGGACCGGGCCGCCTGTAACTTTGGGGCACGTGGGTGGTATGCAGAAGTGCTTTTAAGTTGAGAGCAAAGCGAAAATTAGCCTGAGTTGCCCTTGACAGAAAAACTTTCATGGAAAAGATGAAAGTTCAGCGGACCCTTCAAGGCTGGGGTTATGTATGTTTGGAATGAGTACAAAGGGCATTAGGAGGAAGCTAGTGTGAGCAGTGGTCAAAGGACAGAGCAGGCCACCGACTTAGTTAATCATTCTTTCCTTCTGGAAACACTTTGGTCTTCGTCAGCCATGGTTGTAGGTTTATTCTTACCTTTTAAATTTTATTTTACTTATTTTTTAATCCCTAACTCCACATACGTGGCAGGTGAGAGTAAGGTTTTATGATACTAGATGCCAGCCTTCACAAAGAGTCCTTTGTACCTTTGTGTCCTTTTTGTTCAGCTGGGGAAGTAAGCTGTCGGGAAGATGGAGGTATGCTGTGTTGGGAGCCGTTGTTGCCCCTGAAGCTTTTAACTCTGCTGCTCTGTGGGTCCTATCTATAAACTTGGTAACTCTAGCCTTAGCACCCATCCTCAGGACACCTGGAAGAAGAAGTATTTTTTTCTAAAATTTTAGATATAAGATATCAGGAAAGGAATTGGCCTTTATTGAGCACTTGCTGTGTAGTTACTAGACATGCATTACCTCATTTAACCTCAAAGCTCCTTTGAGATTATCTCTTCTAACATCTTAGATCCTATCACAACACTTAGAGGAAGAAGGAACTGTCAATGGAAGACTAAGGCCCAGGAATGTGGGTGACTTTGGGCAAGTTAACCAACAAGTTAGTGATGACAGGTGATCCTTAAACAACATGGGTTTGAATTGTGTGGGCCCACTTATATGTGGATTTTACTTTGATGAATACAGTACAATCCTATAAATGGATTTTCTCTTCCTTATGATTTTATTAGTAACATTTTTTTTCTGTAGCTTGCTTTCTAGTGAGGATACAGTTTATAATAGATACAACATACAAAATATGTGTTAACCAACTGTTTATGTTATTTGTAAGGCTTCTGGTTAACAGGCTACTAATAGTTAAGTTTTGGGGGATTCAAAAGTTATATAAGGATTTTTGACTGGGAGAGTGTTGCCACTCCTCACCCCCGCATTGTTCAAGGCTCAAGTACATGTGAGAATCCAAAACCGAAGTGTTCAGTTTGTAGCTTCAGAATTTGTCTACAACCTCTATTCCATCGTCTATTAATTTAAAATTTATTGCAGACAGGTGTGACATATCTCTCTATATAAACTCTTCACATTCTTTTGATTCTAGATTTCACACATTGGCAAACTGAGAGATTTTCTTCTGGAACACAGGAAAGATTATATTAATGCTTATAGGTAAGTGTGTATTTCTTTTTTTTTTTTTACCGCAGCTTTGGTAACTGAATTCTTTCCCATACCTATTTTCCCTTTGAGCTTCTGTCCTTACTTTTTACTTACTAACTCAGAGTTGCCTTGGGGAGGATCAGTTTGGCGGTGGTATCTGCAAGCAGGTGGGAGCTCCTGTATCCAGGGAAGGCTCTGCTAGCCCACATGCCGTTGGGGTCACGATATCCCCACAGTGTGACCTTCTGTGCTAATGCTCCCACGTTTGTCTCTCTTTGTGTACTGTAGACATTGTGAAACACATAGACATGAATGAGACAGTTTCTCAGTACATGCTTACCGAGCAAGCAACAGAGCGATGCAAATCATGTAAACACGTGTGACAAGAACTCTTGCATCTAGGGAGGGTTTGGTTAAGGTTGCTTTTTCAAAAGAGAAAAGAATTTTGATTGAGACTTCCAAAGTGAGTTCTGGACTAGACTCCAGCTTTCAGCAGATGCAGGAGCATTACAGGGCAGACGCCTTGTCCTGTGCTTGCCTGAGCTCCACTGGCACCTGGTGATGGTGTGGCCTACCGTAGGACTGCACTCCAAGTGTCCTGTGTGAATTAATGGGAAGGTTGGGTGGGACATGTGAAATGTCATCAATGGCAGCTTTATGCTTCTGAGTGTATTTCATTGTATAATTTTGGAACGCAGTAAATCACTCTTAGTGCCTAGTACCAAGACCTTATTTAAGTTCTCAGTTAAAATACTAGCTCAACACTAGATGGCAGTGTAAACTTCATTTCCAGAGGTGTACATGGATATCAAGTTCATAGTCCATAAAAATGGAAGCTATAGCCACTTTGGAAAACTTAACAAAACTGATCTAAACCTCTTGGTCCAGCTCCTTTCTGGAGCACCTGACTCTTTAGCTTACGTAAGTGTTTGTAGAGGCCTTTCACAGAAATCCACTGTTCACTTCCCTTTGCCTTGAATAGGCATGCAACAAGGCGAATGTTTTAAATGTTGGTGTCCTCCAGGCCACCCTACTCCTTACTGGCCTTGTGAATCTGAGAGAGTCAGTCTGTAAAACCCAACATCATCTCTAAATCAGGGGTTAACCAACCACTGCCTGGAGGCCAAGTCCACCCTGCCGCCTGTTTTGTACAGCCTGTGAGCTGAGAATAGCATTTGAACGGCTGGGGGAAAAGAACAAGATTTCACCCCATATGAAAATCAAATGAAATGCACATCTGAATGTCCCTAAATAAAGTTTACTGGAACACCACCAAACCCATTCATTTACGTGTTACCTTTGGCTGCTTTTGCACTACAGCAGCAGAATTAAATGACTGTGACAGACTACGTGGCCTACAGAGTCGAATGTATTTACTCTCAGGCCCTTTTCAAAAAAAGCTTGTGGAGTCCTGCTCTAAACAGAGGAGTTGATGATCCCTTACCGGCTCGTCGAGAGATTCACATAAGACAGTATCATTGAAATGCAGTGCATTTCGTGCATTTATAAGATTATCGTATAAGGCTGCTGTTCTGTAAATTCGCAGTAGTTTTAAACTTGTGATTATAGTGGTGATACTAAGGCATTTATTTCTCCTCAGCTCCCACACACCGTGTGTCTGGGTTCACAGATCATTCCAAGTCCTCTCCCTGATGTCACTTGGGATAGCCGGCCGCTGGCCCAGGGTTTCCTCTTTCCCAGCTACCGGCAGCGGATGCTCAGACTGATGCCCGGGATCTCCGAGTGTGGTCCTGCTCTGCCACTTACTGGTCGTGTGTCTTGAGCATCAGATAGAACTCTAGCTCCTGAGGCTTTCTTGGACTTGAGGAATCCATCACCTCATTATAGAAACTCACCCTTTTACTGCTTTTCCCAGTGGCAGCTGTTCATTGCCAGCTCATGCATTCTGCATCCACTCCTGCCGCTGTTATGGTCCTTTTGACAGAGCAGGGGCCTGGGGGGGGTCAGTCACACCTAAGTTCAGACCCATTCCTGCCAGGTATTAGTCATGCGAGTGCCGAAAGCTCACTTCCCATCTCGTGCTTGTTCTCTTTTTTCCATGTGGATGACACTCTTCTGAGGATTAGATGTGCTGTGTGCGAGCTCCTGACACACAGAAGTCCCTTGGTGAAGGGTAACTGGACTGGAACCCCATGTGACCTAGGATGAAGTTAGAGGGGTGGGCGGTTAGAAAAGAACACACCTCTCCTTTCTGCCAGAGATTGGTGGGAGGGAGGGAGGTAGAAGGGTGGGTGGGATGCAGGGTCAGGTCAACATGATGGAGTTGGACGAGTGATCAGCTTGATCACTAGTAAAATACAGGGTGGCAGGCAGAGCTTAGGTCTGGAAGTGAAGGCTCCAGAATTAGACAGACTCATTGAGCCATTGCTGCCACTGAACAGTCACAGTCCCTGGAGGACAGACCCCTTTCTGGCACAGGAGAGAGAGGACGACAGCAGAGCTTCTGCGTCTATAAGCAGGCAGATCCCAAAGAGGAGAGAGAGCAAGGAGCTGTGGCTAGGTGCGTGTGCATGTCCCTGTCGTGCCTGGTTCCTTCTGCCAGCTTACCGATAAGAGGAAGAAGTCCCCTTCTCCCCTGCCAGGAGGCTGAGAAAGGCAGTTTGGGGTCACACCAGGGTAGCTGATCCACACAGAAATGTGAGGACTAGGGAGCAAGCTTCCCCTCAGCGACCTGCGTTCTCTCTGGATGGAGAAGGGCTGCCCTTCTTGGCTCCCATCATGTTCCCCTCTGAACGGTGGCGGTCTGCAGCCTGCTTCTTTACTGCTCCTGCCTCCCAGTGCTGTGTGCTGTCCTTGGCCGGGAACATTTTGGATGGAGTACGAACATGGAATTGAAAGAAAAATTGCCTTCAGACCCATAAAGCTATGTTAGTTTGACATAATTAGGAAGCTGTAATTTTTTCCATAATGTAGAGCTCAGACTTTATTGACCCATTTAATTTTTCTTTAGTAATGACATTTTACTAGAGCAGAACAGCACGCAACGGAGGTAGCCTCTGGGTGGATATCGTGAATGATTTTAATTAAAAATAACGTCTCCACTTTTGGTGGATGTACCTTTTTTGCAATGCCTTGGCAACAAAACAATACCACCACTTGCGGGGGGGGGGACTTCTTTGGTTTCTGTTTTTACTAATAGAATAACCATACTGTCGGGGCGCCTGGGTGGCTCAGTGGGTTAAACTGCTGCCTTCGGCTCAGGTCATGATCCCAGGGTCCTGGGATCGAGTCCCACATCGGGCTCTCTGCTCAGCAGGGAGCCTGCTTCTCCCCTCCCCTCTGTGCCTGCCTCTCTGCCTACTTGTGATCTCTGTCAAATAAATAAATAAGATCTTTAAGAAAAAAAAAAAAAGAATAACCATATTGTCAATTTCCAGTTTAAAGGTTAATGTATAATGTTCCTAAAGGAACATCACCTTTTAATTGAGTGATCGGTGTTGTCAAATTAACCTTTAGACCTTTTCAGTTTCACTGGGCTGAGTTTCCATTAAATCAAAATATAGAGTAGGAGGATGTTAATCTAATGTTCTTGGAATTAGTCATTTATAGGTCCCTTCCACCCACAGGGTGCGTGTTCACTTGGAAGTGAGTACCTTTCTTGTTTATTTGTCCCTGACCCCTCTTGCCTCCATTCTGATGAGGCCATTTCTAGTATGGAGGAGCACAAGATTGGTGGCCTCCCCCTCCTTCCTGCTCTCTCTCCTCTGCTCTGCCTAAGGGGTTGGGGAGGAGGGACAGAGCACACGCCTTATGTAGGGCATGTTCTGTTAGCATTACCTGACATTACCATGTGAAGCCAAACTAGGTAAGCAGATGCGGTGCTGGGGAGTATTGGGATAGGGAAACACTCACCTCTCATTCTTCCACAATCAGAGAATCGTGGGTCTGCTCTGTGGGTCTGTGGGTCCTGGCTACCCACTGAGGGTAGGGCCATCTATTTTCCAAGAACCCAGGGGCTTTCTTCTGTCCTTCTAGCTCTCCCCCAGAAAATGAGGAGCTAGGGTTGGGGACTAGGAAGGTGCCATACCCACAAGAGACTTACTTCGTGGCTGGAACTGAGAACCCTGAGCTCACTCCTCCCTTTTCTCTCGGGAGGGACCTGTCATCAAGATGGAGGCAATGGCTTTTCCAGGGAAGGCTCTAGAAGAGCTCTGTAGGGGGCTCTGTAGGGTTTGGGGGGGTGGGATAAAATCAGCTGGGGAGGGGCCTCATAAGGAGCACAGTTGCAGCCAGATATCAGGCCTGTCCTGCATGTACTGAGTCAGGCCATTCAGAAAGCATTTGCTTATGATGCGCTGATTTATCAGCCTGCCAGATCCTAAGCATTGCTCTTGATGAGGGGGATATGGCAGTGAACAGACAAAAAGTCCTTGCTTTCGTGGAACTTACATTTGACAAGTAACAAGAGTAAACTATGTAGAGTGTTAGAGTTCAGTAAGTGCTTTCAGGAGGAGGGGGCAGGGGAAGTGGCTCGCACATGTCCAGATTCAGTCTTATAAGAAGGTAGGTTAGGGAAGGCCTCATTAAGAGGGGGACATTCAGTAAATACCTAAAAGAAGTAAGGGATCAGTTTATATAGATATCTGGGGAAAGAACATTCCAGAAGAAGGCAGCCGGCAAGTATAAAAATCCTGGTGTAGGAGCATGTTTGGGACATCACAGGAGCAGTGAGGGGGCTGGTGTGATGAGGGCAGGAGGGTTGGGGTTGATGAAGGTGAGCTCAGAGAGATGGCAGGAAGCCACATCTTGTGGGTTGTCTTAAGGATCTTGTTTTTGCAAGAACCTTGGTTTTTATCGCTGGCTAGGAAACCACTGGAACGTCTTATATGGAGGAGTGATAGGACGCAACTTACTTTGTAACAGGAGCAGTATGGCTGGTATGTTAGGACATAGGACCATGGTGGAGCAGCAGACATGCTAAGAGACCACGGTTAAGTCCAGGTGAGAGACGTCAATGCTGTGAACCAGACACATAGCTGTGAGTGTGATAGCAAGAGGTCAGATTCCAAAAATATTCTGAAGGTGGGCCAAAGAGATTTGCTGATGGATTAGGCGGAAGCTGGGAAAGAAACAGAGGGGTTAGGAGGACTTGAGGTGTGGGTCCTGAGCAGCTGGAAGGAACGGAAATTTGAGGAGAGCAGGCCGGGGCTCAGTGGAGGGCATATTCACAAGGTGAATTCGACAACCAGGTGGAGGTGTTGAGCAGGCAGTAAGATATTTGGGTCTCAAGTTCCAGGAGAGGTTCAGGCTGAGTTACAGGTTTGAGACTTGTAAGCATAAAACTGGTATTTGTGCTGCTAAAGCCACAAGACCAGACTGACTCACCCAGAGAGCAGTGTTGACCCTGAAGAGATTCAGGGACCGAACCACGAACTGTCCATCTGTAAGTCTTTGGGGGGCTAGGAGGTGTCCATAAAAAGCCTGAAAATGAGCAGCAGGTGCTATAGGAGGAAATCAGGAGAGTGGAGTCGTGAAAGGCAGAGGAGGAACACAGGCCAGGGAGGGGATGCCATCAGCTCTGTCCACTGTGTGCCAAGTGGCTGGGTAAGAGCTGATCTGGTATGGGGGCCCCCAGGAGTGAGGACAGCAGTGGAGTGAGGAGAATAAAGCCTGTTTGGATTGGGATCAGGAAACGGTGGTCAGGAAATGGACACCGGGGTGCAAACCTGTTAGAGAAGTTTTACCCAGATGAAGGGAGAGATTAGCAGTAGCTGGTAGGAGACGTGGAGTTGAGGTGTTGGTTTGGTTTGGTACGAGTTGGGAGATAAAACACCATGTTTGCTGGGAAAGATCCAGTAGACAGGGGAAAAGTGCCCTGAGTGACCAATACGTGTAGTGCTCACTGTGCACCCACATTATCTGGACACCGAGTACACTGCTTCTTCAAAGGTTGGTGGCGCAGGGGAGAGGAGGAGCACTGTGGGGGCCGATCTGGTGCCAGGTGGAGGGGCAGAGCTGGGGATGGGCCTGCGCTCGTGTGAGGCAGAGAGAAGGCAGTGTCTGCGGGCCCAGAGGAAGATGGGAGAGAGCCTGGGGGCGAGCTCAGAAAGTAGGAAGTAGTGACTCCTCACCTCGGCAGCTGGAAGAGTACACAGGGAAGAGAAGGAACAGCAGGCCAGAAGCATGGGAAGGCACGTACAGCAGGGACATGCAGCACACTTGCCAAGCCCCATTTGGGGACCACCTGAGTTGAGTCATCATGATAAAGCCAATGTTTTGATCTCTGTCTCTCCTATTCCTACTTGTTCCTAAGTTCAGCTAAATAGTGAGGGATTAGCTGTTGGTCTTCCAGCTGCCACCGCCCCCACCCCTTCGTCTCAGGCTCTGACTCCAACAGTTCCCCCACCACGGCTTCCCACTTCCGGCCTCCTCCTCTCCTTCCCGGAGCCAGACTTTGCCGAGTGGCCCTCTGGTGATTAGGATTAAAATGGTCAGATCAGTTCAGCAAGATCCACACAAGCAAGCATTTCTTGAGTGCCCATCCCATGACAGCAGTCTGTTCCTGGGGTTTCAGAGGGTACCTCTGTCTTCCTGTGGTTCAGTTTGTTAGGTCTCCGGCCTGCCTCGGTCTGTGGCCGCGGCACTGAGTGTCACAGTGACACCCCTTTCTCCTTAATAGATCCTAGATCCTAGAAATTCAGAAGGCCATCCTTTGTTGCTTGAAATCTCCTTTAGTTTCCCAGATTTTATCACCAAATGGTTCTAAAAGTCCATTTGCCCTTTTCTTTTTTCAAAACTAAGTATCGGTCATGGAACATTTGGTCTCCAGAGCGTTACTTCTGTCCTTCTACACTGCACTGTAAGGACGAGCATTATTGTGGTTTCTTTCTTTCATATTTCCAGCTCTTTTTCTCTTTCTTCTGTGTTCCTTGTTTCCATCCATGTCTGCTGCTCATCCAGGCGCCAGATCCCAGGATCCGATGATGCTGTGCTGTTCCTGACAGTTTTACCTCTCAGATCCATCTCCTCTTTCCCGTCCTTGCCACCACCCACGCTCTGCCATTGCTCCTTTCTTAAATTTCAGTCCAATAGAAATGCACTAGCACCTCCCTCTTACACGGCGCTAGGGAGACAGAGATGAGTAAGGCAGGCTTCTCTGCCTCGTTTGGTAACCTATTACCCGATCTCTCCCCCTCCTCTCCATATCTAACGAGATACTGCCATATTCATCTTCATCAGGCTCAGCCCTTCCAATGGCTACAGAATGAAACTTTGACTAGTGCTGGAGGCCCACCAAGAACTCATTGCTCCACTTGTCCCGAGCTCCGGCCCGATGGAACCACTGACTGTTCTCCAGACAGACTTGCTCTCTCCTGATTCCATTCTCTTACTTCTGAGAATGTCCACGCTTGTCTCCCCATGGCCACATCCTGCCTTTCCAGATTGGGTCCATAGATCACCTTCCTTTCCATCAACTAGTGGGGAAAAAGCATCCTCTCCCCTGAACTCTATTACCTTTTTGACGTGAAGAGGTCCCTCGGTGGTGGTTAAGAATGTAGACTCCAGAGCCAGGATGCATTAGTTTGAATTACAGTTCTGCTAATTACTAGCTGTGTGGACTTGGCAAGTTACTTAACCTCTCTGTGCCTCAGTTGCTTTCTGTGTAAAATGTAATTGTAGATAGTACCCATCTCGTGGAGTTTTGAGAATTAAATTGGTAAATATGTGATGCACTTAGCACAGTGAGTAGTATTAATGCACAAAAGGCTTTATGTAACCTTTAAGTGATGTAAAAGCGTATACATAAGGCTGTGAGTGTTACCTATTGTGATGTCGTTCATTGAGGGCAGGGTCTATATTCCTGTCTGTAGCCTAGATATCAGCAGGGTAATCTGTGCTGTGTGTCAGGCATATACTGTGGACAGGGTCCTATCCTTGCCCCTGTGTAATATTTATAGCAAAAATAAGATTGTGGCCTTTAACTTTTGTCCATGCCTTTTCAGTAACCTTGGAAACGGAGTAGAATCATTTACACTGGGCACCTGGGTGGCTCAGTCGGCTAAGTGTCTGACTCTTGACTTCTGCTCAGGTCATGATCTCAGGGTCATGAGATTGAGACCTGCGTTGGGCTCCACGCTCAGTGGCAAGTCTCCTCAAGATTCTCTCTCTCCCTCTGCCCACCCCCACCCACCATACCCCTATATAGAGCTCTCTTTCTTTCCCTCTCTAAAATAAATCATTAAAAAAAATCATTTACACTATTCTCTCTCTTCTCTATCCTCAGGAAGCACCTAACTGCATATTAAAGTAATAGGCATGGTGTCAATGGTATTTTGTAATTTTGAACTTGGCCCTTTATACTAATCATATAATTTAAAAAAATTTTCCTTCAAATTTTTGAACCAGTAAATAAACCTACTACCCATTTTTTTCCTCCTTTTTTCTTGACGTGAATTAACTAACCCAGACCTATACCTAACTTGGTCTCCTTTAATTGGGTCTAATATTTCGGTAAATTGGGGTCTGTAATAAGATTATCCGTCTGTAAGTCATAAAGGAAATAAAATTAAAGTTTGGTGAATTTCTGTATGCATGTCCGATGTGAATATACTTTTGTGGAATTTATTTCCAGATAGTTAACCTTTTCAAAACAGTAATAATTCTGTTTTTGTGATACTTAATTTGGGGCTATGTCACAGGCAGGGCTTCATTACTTTTGATGAATGTGTTTCAAAGGCCCATTATACAGCTGGGGCTGTTTTTAAATCCTCACAGAAAAATGAGAGTTTGAACTCTCTTTCAAGTTGCTCCATCTCCTGATCTGTCGTGTCCTAAACTTCCTGTGCTACCTTTGACCTGACACCTGAATGTCTGTCCTTCCACACCTGTGCGTGCCGTGCTCTGGACCCTAGGCTCTCCTTTTTCCCTTCTCAGCCAGCCAGTCCTTGTCATCAAGGACAGGTTCCTCGGATCCTCCATGCCTGTACCCTACACCACCCAGGTTCTGCTTCTGTCTGCCTCCGGGCCGGCCCCATGCAAAATGCAGACTTTCTGAGGTCCTCCAGTGACTATGCCAGCCGTCCCCAGCTTCTGTACCTCATGGGCTCCTCTCCAGTTAATAGTGGAGTATTTGTATGATTGTTGGATTTGGGATAAACCTATTAATACTGGAGAAATAGGGGCACCTGGGTGGCTCAGTGGGTTAAGCCTCTGCCTTCGGCTCAGGTCATGATCTCAGGGTCCTGGGATCGAGCCCCACGTTGGGCTCTATTCTCAGCGGGGAGCCTGCTTCCTCCTCTCTCTCTGCCTGCTGCTCTGCCTACTTCTGATCTCTCTGTCAAATAAATAAGATCTTTAAAATTTAAAAAAAAAAACTGGAGAAATAGCTGTTACAGCTTCAGTACAATTTTAAAGAAAATGTATATTTATCACAATAGCATTTACATTTACATTCCCTTGAAAACTAGAGCAGACATGCGCTAGATGTTCAATGTGGAGATGCTGACCGTGCGCAGGTGGCATGCTGCCCCTTGCAGTGACGCGAAGCCCCAAGAGCGCCATGGTTCAGATGCCCAGTGTGCAGGGAGCACCGGTACACTCCCGTTTTCCCTTTCACACTCTGGACGATCCTCGGTGGCCCATGCAATGTACGGTCATTCCAACAGTGACCTGCAGGTGGGCATTTGTAGTAGGTCTTTTCCCACTGGCCCTTGTCCCCTGCACACACTGACCTCTCACCCCCTGGTCCCTGGTCTGCTCGCACACCAACACTGTCCCCCACAGTTCCTTGTGCCCCTTGATTCTGTGTCAGCACCCCCGTGGTTTGGTACCTGCCCTCTGCAGGGATCAGAAATAAGCCTTGTTCCAACTGTGGGCCCCCAGCCCCTGCCACAGTGCCTGCCATATGGGGGTTTAGTATAGAGGTGAATGAGTGGATAAATTGCAAGGATTAAATAAGTCCATGAAATACGTGCCAGGCGTTGAGAGTAGTGTCTGGTGCAAGCAACAAGCTCAGCTACTGTTAGGACCCCTGCTGTGTGCGGGACAGCCTTTTAGGTTTGGGGAAACAACGAGAAAATGACAGAATCCCTTCTCTCCTGCAGCTTACATGCTCCTGGGAGGAGATCGACATCCATATTTCAGAGAGTGATAAGTGCTATAAGGAGAATGAGGCATGGTGAAGAACAGATGGCAGTAGAGGAGTGCCCCAGCCCCTGTATCACAAAGCAAGGTGGAAGGGGACTTTGGATCTCAGTCACAGTAATGTGCTGTTGGGCACAGGCACTGAGGAATCAGTGACAGTGGTCTGTGCAGGGGGTGAGTGCAGGGGGTGGTCAGGGAAGCTGGCTGTGGTCAGAGATCTGAATGGGGTGGAAGCGTATGGACATCTGTTGGAAGAGCATCTGCTGGACGACATTCCAGGCTGCAGCAGGATCAGGAGTGCGTGTGGCCAACTGTGGGCAGCAGAGCAGTGTGTGGTCGGGGTACAGGGTGGGAGTGTGAGTATCAGGAAGTAGGTCACATGTCGGGTTGGGATTTTGTGTTTTATTCTCAGGGAGGATGAGGGGCTGGCAGGGCTAGTAGATGGGAACAGAATGAGTTGAGTCTGTATGTTATCTTAGGTCCCTTTTAACTTGATATTTTGTGATTCTGAATTTCCATTACAACATCCAGGGTATTTAATTAGGTTCATTAGCATCGCTGTTAATATTAGTGCTGCCACACCTGTCCAGCTCTCAGGAAGAGGAGCAGGCACTCTAACCCTAGTATCTTGAGCTTCACGGTGCTGCGTTCATGTAGGTGAGCACCCTCCCTAGCTCACGTTTTCTAACTTAACATCAGGTTAATGAAATGTTTCCGAAAGCTCTTTTATTGTGGGTCGTGAGGACTGCTTGTCAACGTGGAAAAAACGGCAGCCTGAATCAGCTGCCCACGCATGTCTCAAGGACCTCCCGATAGTAGCCCCTGTGATTTTCTATGCAGCCCCCAGGGCGTTCTCCTGTTCATCAGTGCTGTCCTCCTGTGGTGTGGGAGCTTTCACTGGCGGCCCTGTGGCTCTCGGGGCCGAAGCCCACACTCCCGCTCAGGCCCGTGCCGCCGTGCCCAGCCCCACTGCCCACTCACGGCCTCCGTGTCCATCACCTCCACTGTGTAGAACCCACCTCCTAGCCTGGCCAGTTCGTCTTCACCCAGCCTC
>ML103704.1:64602-90359 GCA_003697995.1 Taxidea taxus jeffersonii | reverse complement strand
TTTTTTTTAAAAAGGTGGTAACTTGTCATCCATGGAGGAATTCAGTACGTGAGGCTCAGAATTTTCTTCAAGTCAGCATCCAGACATTCCTCAATGCTTTGTGAATTCAGCTAAATCCCACCTGGTAAAAGTAAACTCTCCTTTTTCTGCTGAGCTCACAAGGCATCGGGCTCCCACCCCCACCCTCCAAATGCTTGTACCACTTCCTTACAGGTGAAAGAGGGTAGCAGGACACTTCGAGCTAGAGACCTCTGGCCGTGGGGTCCCAGGAGTTAACTCAGCCAAGATCAGCAGGTGGTAACTGAAGGATCAAGGATTAGAGTAGAAGTCAGAAGTTGTGAGGCACAAAGGGAGGGGAGATAATCACTGCACTGTATTTAACAGTCATTGCGTCAGCATGAGGCCAACTGCACCCATGTGGTTTAGACAGATGATTTGGTTCCTTGTACCACACAGTGAGGGCAGCAGTGGTCTCTCTCCCTGCTTTCTCTCTGATCTCCTTCTTCCCAGTTCCAGAAGAGAGAAGGATATGTAATTACATGAGTTCTCTGTTGTTGACACTAGATTAAGAAAGGCATCTGGAGGCTCTGGTTCCTATGTCCTTATTTAAAGATGAGGGGGAGCAAGAGCAAGGCTTAGCTAACCAGGTTACTGGAGATAAGGAAGTGGACTTCACAAATTGAAGAGCTGGGAGCTTCTTGCACTGTACATGGTCTTTCTCACAGCCAGTGTTTTACAATATTCCCTGGGTTAATGAATGAAGAAACTGAGCACATGTCCTAGCTTCATTTTCTTCTTTATGATGTCAACACTTGGCTAAGTGAAGACAAGTTGATTTGGAAGTTCCCATGTGAAAGATGAAGAACTGCCAACAAAAGAATACCCTGACAAAGATCTGGGGGTCCGACTGGTTCATAAGCTGTAAATCACTCATTCAGCCTATGTCCTTAAGCACCAACCAAGCAGGAAGGATTCTGGGTGAATCCTGCATGATCACAACAGTTGATCTCAGAATCTAGCTCTCGGTTACGGAGACAGGAGTCTAAATCAGGAGGAAGAGTCTGTGCTATGAGTGTATGCCAGGCTGTAGTGCAACTCAAGTTTCAATCATCATCAGACTGATTTTATAAAATGATAAGAAGTTGCCTGCCTATGACTAAAACTTTAGAAACACAGCTTCTTTGCCCAGGAAGAAGTCAACACTGATCCTCTCACCAAGACTAAATATTCACCAAGCTACAGTGGCCTGCACCCAGGGACTCCAGGCTTTCCACGCCCCCTTAAACCTGGCTACTTCCCAAGTTTCCCAAGGTGGTAAATTCAGAGTCCTAAGGAGGCAGGGGGATCCTGGGTCCCAAGAGGCAGATTCCCACCAATTGTTCTCTGGTCCAGGCCCCATTTCTCCACCTCCAGTGGACACAGCCTCCGAGGATCTGCAACCATTGGTAGTATAAGCAGAGAGCAATGAAGGCCTTCTGAATATCTCCCATGTCCTCTGCTCCTACTCCACCAATGCCAAGAACAGCCTGTTCTGGACCTGTATCATTTCCTGAATCTGCTGTCCCTAATCCAGGGGATCAGCCCAGCTCAAGTCACTGTCATCTGTGCCTGAAAATCTGCAGTTGCCTGCTGAGTGGCTCCACCATACCACTGAGATCCATTAGCCTACTCTCCAATCTTCTACATGCAGTCTCAGCAGGTTGGCCCCTGGGTGTTCCCCATGGATTTCAGAACAAAACCCCAAATCTTCATTGTTTGGACTCACAGAGCTCCTCTTTCCCTGGGTCCTCCCTCCCATTTTTCAGGTTCCAGTCTCATGGCCCATCCTTCATATGTTTGTAAAGGTCACAACCCTCACACCACAGGGCCTCTGTCTGTGCTATTCCCTCATATGGAAATCATTCCCCTTCTCAACAATTCCTCCTTTAGATTCCAACTTCATTGGCCTTCTCCATCAGAGGAGCCAGTCCTACTGCCCACATCCCAAACAGGGCAGTACCTCTGCTGATACTTTCAACTTCTCCCTGTGGTACATATCATAGCTACAGCTGTCCAACATGTTCAAATCTGTCCCCTCTAACAGACTTCAAGGGTCATGAAGGCAGGAGTTCCCTCCTTTAATCCCAATGCCTAGCCCAGTGCATGGTGGCAGCTTACATAACATTGACTGGTTGGCTGGTTGGCTGGCTGGCTGGCTGGCTGATTGACTGGTTGGATGAATGGGTGGATGGATAAATGCATGGATAGATAGGTGAGTGGGTGGATAGATGGACAGGTAGATGGATGGATGGGTGGGTGGATGGATAGATGAGTGGTTAGATGGATGGGTCGATGGGTGGACGGACGGGGAGATGGATGGATGGATGGATGGATGGATGGATGGATGGATGGATATATGTATGGATGGTTAGGTGAGTGGGTGGATAGATGGCACCAAAGAACACAGAGGGATCCTAAGGGTCTGAGACAGGATTCCTGGACTATCTCAAATATCTTATTAAAATAAGAACAAAAACTAGAGTCTGGGATGGGCACTTTATGCTTTGGCGAGGCTGAAAGCCAGTGCATTCATAACACCATGACACCCTAACTCAAATCTCGATGGAGGGCCAATGTAGCAGACGTGTGTGCTGTGCCCAGAGCATCTCGGTAGCTTCCAGCCATTCCCCTCCCGAGTGCTCCTTCTGGTGAATGAGGTTCTCACTATCAACCCAGAGTGCCAAGAATTTGTTGCTTCCAGTGAGGAGGGTAGCTGGAAGAGAGCTGCCACAGCCCCTTGGCTTAGAAAACTGATGAGGTCACTGAGTGTTCCCAGGTACCATGCTCCAGGAGACCCAGTATCATCCACATGCTCAGGCCTGTTTCCCCGACCCCCCATTTCCTGTCTGACTTCTACTCTTAGATAAATGACATGTCCCAAATCTTTGTCTCAGGGTCTCCTTCTGGGGGAAGACAGCCCCGATGAGTAACAACACATCCGTGACTTCAGGAAAAGCACACTTTACTTCAAGGGCCTTTGATAAGCTGCTGGGAGGAAGGGGCCTGCTGTGGCCAGGATTCTCAGAACTCTGGCCCTTCCTACTAACCCTGAGCCGGGGTAGGCAGGAAAAGCCAGTCCTGGGCCACGAGGCCAGAAACATTTCATCTTGTTTTTCTGTTGCTTTTTGTGACATTGCCACCTCACAACACAATATTTGCACTATGAAACCCTGAAAACTGCCAAATTTCATCCCATTTGGGTTAATGCTCTTTAGGAGCTTGGCATTGTGTGAGACAATCAGTCATTCCCACGGCCCAGTTCCTATTTAAAAACTGCCCATCTATTTAAAGTTCACCATGAGGGGATAAAAGAAAAAAGACTTCCAAAGCCAAGGGGAACATGAGATAGGCAGAAGAAAAATCCAGTTTGCTTCTAAAAAAGGCTGAAAATTATAACCATCCATGGCTTCATGTCTCAAGTCTGAGAATTTTTTTCTTTTTTTTTTCTCTTCTGGTTGTTTGCAAACCAAAGTGGAATTTTATTATGGGTTACTAAATGAGCTTTTTCAAGTTTCTAGTCTCCAAAAGTCTCCACTCACTCTGTAGCATGCCATTTAAGTTCCTCCTGCAGATGGGAAAGACAAGGGAGCCCAAATAAAGCAGCAGGCGTCCCTGAGCTGGAACCGCCTGCCCCCCATGCTGCCGCATTTCCCCAGCAATTAACCAGAGACCCAACGCAGCCGTCTGACCTCTTCTATGAACAACAAAACCGTGATGAAGGCAACAGGAGTCAGAAAACTATTCACTGCAGGAAGCCCCAGTATCCGGTAAGAAATAAGAAGTACAACAGTACAGGATGCGCCTTGGGTCAGGGGAATGTGAAAAGCCCTCAGTCTTTGTGTTCTTCCCTGTGCCGAGCCCTCAGTTCTCCTTGGAGCTCAGCTGCGCCTGCTGCTGTCACTGCGGGGCTACCAGCCTCCTGCCAAGAGGGACACGGGGCCATGATGGCCACCTCCGCCAGGCTGCTGCTGCTGCCACTGCTGCTGCTTCTGGGCCAGCCCCAGGCAGGGGCCCACGCTCCCAGGGAAGCCGTGGTGTGTGCGGGGAATGCCTGTTACACGGCCCACTGGGACAAGCTGAGTGCGGCGGAGGCCCAGCTTCACTGCAGCAAGAACGGGGGCAACCTGGCCACGGTGAGGAGTGAGGAGGAGGCCCGGCACATCCAGCGAGCCCTCATCCAGCTCCTGGAGTCAGAGGTGATTCTGGCAGCTCGGATGGGCAAGTTCTGGATAGGGCTCCAGCGGGAGAAAGGCAAGTGCTTAGACCCCAGCCTACCGCTAAAAGGCTTCAGCTGGCTGGGCGGCGGGGAGGACACGACTTACACCAACTGGAACAAGGAGGCCAGGAGCTCTTGTATTTCCAAGCGCTGTGTGTCCCTGATGGTGTATCCACCCCAGCCGTCCCATGCCAGCCATCTCTCCAAGTGGTCCGAGGGTCCCTGCGGGAGCCTGAACTCTCCAGGAAACAGCGTGGAGGGCTTCGTGTGCAAGTTCAGTTTCAAAGGCATGTGCCAGCCTCTAGCTCTGGGGGGTCCAGGCCGGGTGCACTACACGACCCCGTTCAAGGCCACCAGCTCTTCCCTGGAGGCTGTGCCCTTTGGTTCCGGGGCTACCGTGGTCTGTGGGGCTGGGGAAAATGGTCAGGAGGATTACTTTGTGTGCAGGGAGAAGGCCCCTGATGTGTTTGACTGGGGCAGCTCAGGACCCCTCTGCATCAGCACGCAGTATGGCTGCAGCTTCAATAATGGGGGCTGCCAGCAGTACTGCTTTGAGGGGGGTGATGGCTCCTTCCGCTGCGGCTGCCAGCCAGGCTTCCGGCTGCTCGATGATCTGGTGACCTGTACCTCCCGGAACCCTTGCAGCTCCAACCCGTGCAGAGGCTCAGCCACCTGTGTGCCGACATCCCACGGGAAGAACTACACCTGCCGCTGCCCCCTAGGCTACCAGCTGGATTCAAGCCAGCGGGACTGTGTGGACTTGGACGAGTGCCAGGACTCACCCTGCTTGCAGGAGTGTGTCAATGCCCCTGGGAGCTTCCGTTGTGAGTGCTGGGTGGGCTATGAGCCCGGTGAGTCAGGATGTCAGGATGTGGACGAGTGTGCCCCCGGCCACACGCCCTGCGCCCAGAACTGCACCAACACGGATGGCTCCTTCTACTGCTCCTGTGAGAAGGGCTATGTTGTGGCTGGGGAGGATGGCACCCAGTGCCAGGACGTGGACGAGTGTGCGGACATGGAGAATGGCCTCTGTGACAGCTTGTGCCTCAACACGCAGGGGTCCTTCCGCTGCAGCTGCCTGCCGGGCTGGGAGCTGGGCCCCGATGGGGTCTCCTGCATGCCGGGAAAGGAGCCCCAGGGAGAGGATGCAGGAGATAGAGATGGGAGACTTGTGTATTCTGCCACAATGTCCAGGCCCATCGGGGACCCTGAGGGCACCTCCAAGGAGGTACCCACCACAAAGGGGCCCTCCCTACCACGCAACACCTCCGTCACCCCAACTGAACCTGACACGCTGGCTCCCAGTAGGTCCCCTGGTGTCTGGATGGAGCCCAGCACCCATCACCCCATGGCCACCACTGGCCTTGGGGAGAATACAGATGAGGATTTCATGGCGGAACAAAGCGAAGAGGGCACTGACGGACAAAAGCTGCTGCTGTTCTACATACTGGGCACGGTGGTGGCCATCCTACTCTTACTGGCTCTGGCTCTAGGGCTACTCGTCTATCGAAAGCGGAGAGCAAAGAGGGAGGAGGAGAAGGAGAAAAAGCCCCAGAATGCAGCTGACAGCTACTCCTGGGCTCCAGAGCGAGCTGAGAGCAGGGCTTTGGAGAATCAGTACAGGTAAAGGAGGCCTCAGGTCACCCAGAGGAGGTGGGGGGTGGGCAGGTGCGGGGAGGCGGGAGGGCAAGGACCAGCACACAAAGCAGGCGGAGTACAAGGGACAGGCATTGTCCAGGCTGTCGGCCCAGAGGCGATCCTGAAGGGCTGTTGCCCTGGCTGGGGTGTGGAGTACGTGGGTCTCTCCCAGGGGCTAGATGTGCTCGGCGGGTCACAGCAGCTTCCAATGCTGTCGTGGTTGTTTTCTGTAGTCTGACGCCAGGGACGGACTGCTGAAGGTGAGACGGCCCCAGAGACACTGACAACCAGCCACCACCATCCTCTGACCTTTACGCACCCCGTCAGAAGTGGGGGACTCACATCCTTCCAAAAGACTGGGCTGGAATCTTAGCAAAAGTTTGTAAACATTCTTAAAAGCCTGACCGCTTGGAATATACAGGTATTTTCTATGTGTGTGCAGTATTCCTGAAGTGGGACCACTGGGTCAGGGTGTCATTTTGGGAATTTTGGGAATATTAACAATTCTTACTCACTTATCTTGTCAAATTCAAATGTGACTGATTGCATGGCTCCTACTGATTCTGGATCAGGGGCTTACAAGTCAGGTGCTAATGGGGCTCATTTTGAACTGCTTTTCTGCTCACTGGAATCATCTAAGAAGAAAAGGTGGTCTGCTAACTAGAATTGGAATGATTTGTTCCTCTTGGTAGAACAGAAACTAAATCAATTGTTTAATTATGTAGTACATAAGAAGTATTTTTTTTGTTTTTGTTTTGTTTTGTTTTTGTCAGAAGGAACATATTCAGGACTGAAAACATTTCTTTACAGTTGAGTTCATGCATTTTCCCATCACAAGCCCTGCGGAGCTTTATAGTTGGAGTCCCACAGAATGACCAGAGTACACTGATCTGCTTAAGTAGCAAGAATGCTGGACGTTTTGAAATTGCATTTCCTAGTTCTTAGTGTCTCTAATAGTCTTGGGTTTATTTGCAAGTGATGTCTGGAAAGTGTGGGAAGAGTATGAAATGTTTTCAAGAGCAAGTACTCCAAAGGGGTTGAGAGAGAAGCCTGGGGTTTGTTTCACAAGTACTTGAATCAATCCTTCTAAATGCACTTGTGCTAACATACACTTACTGTTGATGAGGTGACCACGCACAAGGAGAAAAGCTGGAGACGTCTTGTCTCTGGGCGAGTGCAGCCCCAAGACACCTCCCGGGCCACCTGCCTTCCCTGAATGCTGCTCTGGATTTAAATGCTTGATCATAGATGGATGAAGCCCTGAGAAGCCTCTCATTCTGATTACTAAGACTGTGTGAGGGGGATGAGATGCTGAGCTTTGAATGGTGGCATCTTAAAGCATTTTGACATAGCTCACAGCTAATATTGCTTCTTTAGAACATGATCCTGACTTGTAGCTGTAGCTTGCATGTCAGGGACTGGGAAGGCCGGATGCAATCTTCTTTCCGCTTGAAGGAAGTCTGACACATTTTTCTCTATTTCTTAAAAAAGCGGGGGAGATGGGAGGGATAGAGGAAAAGAGAATAGCTCAAAATTTGCAACCACAAAAACCACTCAGAGCAGTTTTAATTTATTTTTAAAGGCTTGCTTGCAAAGATTTCCCTTCCCAATGTAGTGGTAGAGAGTAATTTCTCCCCACGCAGTTCTGTCTGGGTCACTGGAAAGCTCCTCAGGGATTCACCAGTGGTCAGAGCTGTTAAAAACTGCCCGATTAGCACTGGGAGACCTCAGCTGGTCAGCAGGCTTGTTGCTGTTGCCTTGTAGAGCAGAACGGGACTGTGTTTCCTTCTAGGGATTTCAAAATCTGCCTCTAAGAACCAGGGTGCTCTATTGTTTCTGTTTTTGCCTTAAAAACACATCTAGACACCTGGGTCAGGAAAAGCTACCAGGTGCATGGCCCTCAGAGTTGAGTAAAAAATATACTTTAGCTAATTTTGAAATGTAGATGCTGTATTTTAGGATTTTTGTTTTGTTATTGTTTTAAGAAAATGAGAAGTGAAGGAGTAGGTGTAAGGAAAGATGAAGCTTTTGGAGGACTTAACAAGGTATTTGGAACCTGTGCTTTTTAAAGACATCTGATATTATTTAGATTTCAGTTGAAATATTGGTGCTTAACACCCAAGGAGACAAAGGTTGTATCCACTGAGCGGAGGACCCTGTATGGGAACCAATCATGCCACTATTCAGCTGATTTTAAAGAGTTAGCTGGATATGTTACTGACAATATCTGCACTTATGTGAAATAAATGCAAATTCAACAACTTTACCTCCAGGCTTTTACAATTCTACCTTGTCACTAGAAGGAAGGAGGCGTTCCTAGTCTAGGCTTCCCCTAAGCCCCTCTGTGGACCTGTGGGACCTTTACTGGCTGAGGTCCCCAAGTGTGTCCTCTCATTTTTAGAGTCAGATTTCTTCTCCGGTGCAGCCCCAATTCTGATTCCCATGTTCAAATCCCTCTATGGGTAAGAAAATCTATCCCTGACAACATCTGACAACATGGAGACCACAGATCCCCACTGTGAAACACAAGGGAGGAAATGGGCTGGTAAATAATTTCTCAATATCCTCTCCAGCAGAGTCTGCCCCTTTCTGGGTAGATGTGCCCTGCCCTGTCTCCAGGGAGCTCCGACCAGTGGCTAAGATCCCAGAACTAGATGACCTTAGGCAGTGAATCTGATGAAAACTGCTGGCCTCAAACAAATGATATTGTCCTATTTGATACCTGTGTCATTTTATCTGAGGGATGTGAATCCCTGTTTGGGGAGATGGGGGCCCACAGCAGTGGATAGACAAATGCCCACTGTCCATGTGGCCATTAACTTACTGGTGATTGGTCAACAGTCTTTTTATCCAGAAGCTCCCAGGTGCCTGGGCCATGACGCAGCATGAGAAATGGAAGGGATGGAGCATGGGAGAAGTAGGCTCTGTCAGGTACAGACTCCTCCAACTGTATCCCCAGGCTGGGCAGGAGCACTGTTCTGTCCCTGAGCTGTTGAGCAGCAGAAAGGCCAGGACAATGGGGAAAGGGAGACAGCTTCACTTGGCAACAAGCTCAAAGATAATGGAGACTTTTGTCCAAATAGAATTCCCCATACTTCAGTAATTCTAGGATGCTCTTGGAAAAACTATATTCAGAAAAAAACCACCTAGTCCCCTCACTCTGTCTCCCAAGGCAGATCATTTAAGGGGAGGAGGTCCCCTAAAGCATGCACGTCACTAGGCTCCTTCCTGAATTGCAGGGATGCTCCCTTCTCATTTTTCTTGTTCATTTGCACATGTGGTACAGGACAAGCCCTACCCCGGAATCAGAACTGTATAAAGCAAAGGTGGGAAAACTATCTGAAAAAGCCTTGGGAATGATGGACCTGGTGGGGTCTTTTGTAGGGTGCACCCACCACTGCTCAGCATTGTGACCTCGAGGCTGGTGTCCCTTTGGTTCATCCACATGCCTGATTATCACAACCTTTGACATCTGGCACTGCATAGCCCCATGGTGTTTTCCCAGCAGCATAAAGTGGGTGACTCAAGTGGCTTCTGTCTTATGGACAGGAGGGATGCAGGCTAACATCCTCCCTGTGATTAGGCAAAAAGATAGAATAAAAAGTTAAACACGTATGCGAGTGTGTTTATGTACATGGTACAGGAAAAACTAAGTTGGAAATGAACCTTCTCCCTGAAACACACACGTGCTTGTTGCTATTCTTACATGTCCTTCAGGAGCCCCAGATACATCCTGATGGGACCTGGAGTTTTATCACCAAACAACTTTTGGAGAATATGGATGTGATCATTAGCTCATTATATTCCAACCCTCTTTCCCACAAATACTCCCATGAAAACTAAGAGAACAGAGGCAAGATTTGACCCAAAAAAAGTACTACATTCAAAATAAGGCAGTTTTTAAAAGCAAATATAGGACAGCCTTTTCCTATTATTTTTCTCCTTAGCTTCTCCATTGTCTGAGTCAGGAAAACAGGAAAGCATGGCTTTCTAGCAGCTGCAAAATGGTGTAATGTCCCCTCCATATTTCCATCACCTTAAACAATAGATTTAGCATGGGAATCTGAGATATGATCCCTGAGAACATCTGTCCCTGTCTGGCTGCAAAAACTACTGCTTATGTCTGTAGGGTTTGTGGCATTTGTCAACCTAAAAAAAAAAAAAAAAAGAAAAAAAAAAAAAGAAAAAAAAAGAAGCTGATAATCAAAATTCTCCATGTGTTCTGTAATCAAATACCATATTCCGTTCCAAATTCCCGAAACTAATACTTGCTGAAGTGCTTTAAAACAAAACAAAACAAAAAAGAATTGTGTTTTGACCTGTTCTCAGAGATCATGCCCATCTATTTTAGGAAGAAACTCTGTAAATTCTTTCTCGTATTGTTCCTCTTATCTGCAAGGGGGCAAGCATTTCCTTTCTGCAGATTTTGCCCTCCGTTCTTCTGGGCTGGGTTCTTTACACATATTCTGCTGAAGTTTGAATTATGTCGTTCACAAGGCCTTGTTCTGTGATACTGGATGTGATCATAAATGTCCATCATCGTTGCACGAATGTTAGATGAGGATGTTCGTATTTTTGAATCTGTGTATTAGAAATGCGGTGCACTAATTCTGCCACTGTGGGATTTCTCTGTGTGGCTTCTTTCTGTCCTGGGTGCAACTGTTTCCCAGGGTGGGGAGGACAGGCTCGGCCGCTGCGTCGGTCTTAGAACTCCGAGAAACCAGGGGCATCTCAGGTCTGCCTCAACGAGTAGCCTGCTTATTGTCCTTTGTGTTTTATGTCACATGCCTAACCTAATAAACTCTGGAATGCATTTATTGTCAACTTGTTTTAATACATTTCATAGCAACTCAAAATACATGGCAGAACTTGAATCCATGGTCATTAAACATATCCATTTCTCTCCTCAAAGAGTGGCTTTAAAAAAGTACCTTGCCTGCCCCACCACTGCATCCTTACCTACGGGTCATGACACTAACTCCAGGGCACCTAGGGTGGGGCGAGGGACAAGGACGTTCAGAAGGACTGGGCTGCACTCTGTCCTGTGCCTCGGCTGCTGAAACCAGCCAGGCTGGCCTCGATGGTTCCGGATTTTGTTCTGAGCCGAGTCTACTCCCCATGCGTCTCTGCTGGTTTAGTTTACTGCATCATTTTAATTGCATGGGGGACACCTGGTGTGGGATTAAACGTGCCCAGTTGGTGTGTTGTGGAAACAGCATTCTGTAATTATCACAGGAGCATTTGCCACTACTTTGTCAGCAAAGCCTTTTCCGTTTGTTTAGCTAATTGCACAGGCAGACCAGATCCCTCCCTTCTTGGCTGCTGAATCTCACTGTGTCTGAGAGCTGGGGCAGCAGGTGGTCGGATCTGAGCCTGCCTGCCTCTTAGACTGTGTGCCTGGTGAGTACAGGGCCCAGGTAGGAGACAGTGCTCTGCTGCCATGCTAAGGGACAAGACACTTCTGATAACCATTCATTGCTTAGGGTTAAATAAAGCTGATCCTTTTAGCAGTCCAATCACTAGTGAGATACATTTGGAAATTCTCTCTCAATATGAACAGCCATGGCTGGCCCCAACCCCACCCCCCACCACAATGTTTACATCCTTCTCTTTCATACTGAAAAACCTGAGGCCAGTGTTTCCTAATTCAGGAAAGCCCATGGACAAAAAGGCCAAATTTAAATTCCTCTTGGCAACTTTTGCTATCTGCTAACTAAAATAACAAATATTAGATACATCATTCAAATATGACTCTTGGACAAAGAAATTCAATGCATACACAGTTCTACTTATTGCACAATACAAAGTCCATTTGCAAGAGAAGCCATGTGGATTAAAACGAAAGATTCACATGCCGTGGAGTTTAACACGAACCAAACGAATATATCAAGTTCTCAGCTGACTTCTAAATGTACTCAGCAAGAGGAGACAGGGCACAGACAATAAACCCACAAACTCAAAGCCTCAATTAACCCTTCGCAGATTCCAGAGACCCCCCCAAGTCATCCTTTGAGGAGGAAACGACCGACAGGTAAGTGGTGCAAAAGTAGCAAAGTGCAGCAAAGAAACAAAAAAGCAGGATAACCCATGAGGCCAGCAACAAGCCCCGGGGAACCTGACTTGACAGAATGTTCTTCACGGGGCCGCACACACACAGGTCCTCACCTGAGCCTCCTGGCACCCAAATTGTGGCACTATGAGCCACTGCCCCACACTGAAATCTTTGTGCTAGGTTCTTCTGTGAAGTCTGTCACCATTGACTTGGATGTTGATCATCTCCTGTGGTTGAAACTGGTCCATAGAATTCAACTCTATGGTAGGAAGGAGGGAAGGGAAGCGGGAAGGAAAGAGGGGGAGAGAGAGAGAGAGAAAAGAATGGACGAAAGGAAAGAAGAAATGGAAGAAATACCAAGAGAAAAAGCAGAGGAAGACAAAAGAAGGGAGGGAGAGAGAGAGAAGAGGGGGTGGAGGATGACTTAGATGTGGCCAAGGTCATTGGGTCACTATTCACACATCTCAGCTTTAGTTTGAGATCCTCAGGGACCACTTGTCCTCACTTCCATCTCTAACTTCCTGGACCACACTTTCAGAAGACAGGGCTCTATTTCCACTGAGCTTGGCTGAGGACCAACACCCTCTATATCATGCTCTTGCCACCTCTTCCTGCAAAACACAGCTTATCTCTTCCACTTTATGTTTTATGCCTGTCCACATAATTCATAGCATAATGTCTTAAACTGGGTCGATGCCTTCTATGCTGTAGAGATCCTTCTGCATTCAAATATCCCATGGAAATACTGAAATTTGTGAGGTAGAACCAAATAATTGTGCCTTTTCCCTTCTTTCTCCAGGGTCTTCCTTCCTCCAAAAGGTTATATCACAAATCAAGTGTTTCACTTCCTTGTCAAAATAGTCATCTGCACCCCCAGTAGCTGACCCCTGGGTATCCTAGCCCACCTCACGGTGATGTGGCTTTGCTGATCTCCTCATATTCCTATTGCTTTTGCTTTCTACTTAAAACTGTATGATTAAGGGATTGATGTGTATTTGGCAGATTCTTTACCAACATGAAACTTTCTGAACATGAACCTGAATCTGAGCATGAACATGAACATGAACTTTCTGAACATGTTCATATCCTATTTTGTCTATTACAACTGATATACCTGATTATTAGTTGCATTTTATGAATACTTTTTCATTTTTAAACAGTTAAAACATTTTAGCTTCCTCATGTCTCCTTGCTTTTCTCTTGCAAAAACAAAGCTGGATTTCACTATCTCCCCACCACCACCACACTCAACCGTTTATCTAATCAAAAGTCTGTCTTTTAATGGGACATCTAACCTATTCACAGTTACTGAGATTACTAGTGAATTTTCAGTGGCTTATTTCGTACATTCTATTTATCATGTTTTCTTGGTGCTTCTATTCTCTATCAGTTATTGGCTTGCTTGACATTTCTTTGTCTACTTTTCCCCTTAATAGTATGGAACTCTGTAAGAACTGCTTGTATTCTTCAAACACTTCATTTTAATTTTTGCGTCCCATCTTCAAACCTGTCCTTCCTCTCAATATCTAATGTTAGCTCATAATTATGCCCTTCTCCCTGAAAAGAAAAAAAGAACCATAGCAATCTGTGATTTCTTTTCTCTTCTCAAACTACACCAACCCCCAACACTGTCACTCACTTTAATTGCATCTGAATTTTAGTGTTCGATTTTCTACACTTTTTTTTATTGATGCCTGTTTAGATACTATGAATTTTACACGATCCTGTTCTCTGTCCCCCCTCTCCTAATTCCCAGTGCTCTTGCATTTCATGAGAGTGGGGCTAACTACCAAGTGTTTTGGTTGTTTAGCTTTTGTCTTTTTCTGTGGGTGCCGTCAAAGAGTACATTTTTGCTGCATCCTTGCATGATTGGAAATAGTTCTTTTCCCTATTGAATGATGGCTTACCTAGATAATGATTTCCGTAATATATAGACCTTTCTTGACTTACAGTGGGGTTGCGTCCCACCAAAGCCATTGTAAGTTGAAAATATTGTAAGTTAAAAATTCATTTAATACATCTAACCCCTCAAACACAGCTTAGCCTACCCTATCATAAACATGCGTGGGCATTAGCCTACAGTTGGGCAAAACCATCTGACTCCAAGTTTATTTTATAAAGTGTTATAAATAGAGATAGTGTTAACTATCTCATGTGATTAATGGAATCCTGCACTAAACGTGAAAAACAGAACAGTCGCCAGCGTACCATTTGTTGACCCCCGTGATCTCTTGGCTGACTGGGAGCTGCCCCAGCTCAGCATCATGACAGAGGATCGTCCCGCATATCCCTAGCCTGCGAAAAGATCAAAACTCAGAGTGTGGTTTCTACTGAGTGCATGTTGCTTTCAGACTGTTGAATGATGCTAAGTCAGGGGCTGCCTGTAAACTATTGTCCTTCAGAACGCTCGAGATGTGGAGCCCTTGCTTTTTCTCAGGGGCTGTTCCAGATGCGAAGACTATGGTCAAACGGTTACTTTCCTTCACAAGAAAACATTTGTTTTCTGATGCTTCTATTATTTTCTCATTTCCTTTTGTGTTCTGAGGTCTCACTTCAGGTGTGCAGATGTGGTCCTTCTTTGCGTCTCCCATCTCAGGAGGGTGCTTTATTTCGGTGCCCATGTGCGCGTGCATGTGTGTATGTGTGTGTGTGTGTGTGTGTGTGTGTGTGTGTTGGGATCCCCTGGAGTCCCCTCAGGGCATGCTGAAACCCTGAGAGCTGGGCCTCAGCCCAGAGTTTCTGAGTCAATAGGTTTGTGATGAAGCCCAAGAATTTACATTTCCCATGGGTTTCCAGGTGAAGCTGCTGCTGTCACCAGCCTAGGGACCCACCTCCCTCCACCCCCCTCCCAAGCTTAGAGAACCTCTGCTTTATTCAGTTTTGGGTAATTTTCTTTTCTTACTATTGTGAGTATTCCCTCTTGTCCATTCTGTTGATTCTCTTATTCTGGAAACAATTTTGTGATGGTATTCTTTTCTGGTGTGATGTCTTTCCTTCCAAGCTTTCCAATTTCTGTCCTTTTGTAGTGGGTTATAGAACTGTTCCTTCTCTCCAGCCTCCCAGGGACACTTGCTCTGCCTTGCTTTCTTTTTTTCCCAAAGCACTGGGTACCTTCTAACATAGTGTATAACTTCCTTTCACAATTATGATGCATTACTTATAGTCTCTCTATATATGCAAGCTCCACAAGGGCAGCAGTCTTTGCTATGACCCAGGCATCTAAACCAGGGCCTGGCATACAATGGTGCTCAACAAATGTTGAATGCATGGGCGACCAGGGATGTTGCGGCAATATAATAGGCAAGGTGGGCCAATGCCACCCCCGGGTGGTCATGTTTGCACCCTTGATGTCTGTGACCTATCTCTCTCAGCAGCTACAGACCATCAGCTGCCCCTCCACAGACCATCAACTGCTCCTTCACAGTCTGCTCACCCCGACCCTGTCTGGCTCAGGTGCTGTCTGTACTCAGGCCTTCACTACGGCTCCCCGGGACTGTCGCCATCATGTCTGCCTGGCTTCCAAGCTCTTTCCACTCTAACTCCCAGAAGCAGAGCTGGAGACAAGGATTCCAAAGCAAGTACTTTATTGAGAAGTACAAGAAATTGTGACAAAGTCTTGTAACCATGGAAACTCTAGGAAATGTTATAAAACACAGCAGAGTCATTCTACCTGCAGGACAAGGGAAGTAGGATATTTATACAACTCCCATCCATAACTGGTAAAGGGCTGCTCCCAGTGTTGGTGATGAGTAAGTAATTCCTGGCACTTCCAGACAACCCAGCACGTGGGCAGAGGGGCTGGGAAAGCCATCAGGCACAGGAGCAAGGACACAGGCAGGTAGAAGTTGACCCTGCCCATGGTGAAAAGCCTAAGGGTTATGGATTGAGCGCTGAAAGCATCCTCATCTGTCCTTACAGGAAGCCGAGGCACTCCTTCCTTCCTCTATAGCTCATGGCCTGATTTCCCCAGGAGGGGCCCAAGGAAGGGCTTCTCTTTCTGGATTTCTATTAACCTCATCACTTAGTTTCTTGAGCACTGGCTCAGAGGCTACATGCCTGTGTATTCCTAAGAGATGATAAGGTGCTAGAGGGCAAGGACTGCATCTGTATCATGTTTCACACAGTGCTTTACACATAGCTGAATAGCAAATATATTTTTTATAGATTTTATTTATTTTTAGAGAGAAAGAGAGAGTACATGTGAGAGGAGGGGCAGACGGAGAAGGAGAGAGAGAATCTCCAGCAGACTCCCTGCTGAGCAAGGAGCCAGACATAGAGCTCAATCCCACGGCCTTGAGATCATGAGTCAAAATCAAATGCCAGATACTTAACCGACTAAGCCACCTAGTTGCAAATATTTTTTAAAATAAAGACCAACTGAATATGTTGTTTCATATGACATGTTATTAAAGCCACGTACGGGAAACCAACCATTTAACTTTTACTACTTACTGGATATGGAAGTAGTATTTACTGAGAAACAGGCACTATTACTATTCTCACTTTATAAATAAGAAAGTTGACAAACTTGCCCATGGTCACACAGCTGCCAGCTGATGAAGTACGGGAGGTATCTTGCAGTATCAGTCTTAATCACTGGGTTTCCCCGACTCCCATTAAAGTGAAAGGGAGGTGCCATTCAAATAGTGCCAACCAGCAACAAGTTAGACCGGTTGTCCTCTCAGACTGCTCAAGATAGGGAAAGTGGAGCACTCAGCAATGGTGGATGGTTTTAATATTATCTCATGTCCAAATGAACATACTCAAGCTTATGAACGCCCCTAACACACACACACACACACACACACACACACACACACACACACACACCATACACGTTCTAGGGCTGGAACTGCTCAAAAGCTGCCTGCCATCCCCAGAGAGACTGTGGCATCTGCACCCGACCTGTAAATTCCACAATCACATCTTCATTGACTCAGAGTGGTCATCCCTATTCTGTCTTGAGCAAGATGACATGTTTGTGTGTCGACCAGATATTCTTCAGCAGGTAAATGGGTAAAGATTGAGGTTTACCCATCCGGTGGAATATTCCTCATTGAGAAAAGGAGAAGAATAAGACATCTTTTGATATACAAAATGACATGGGTGAATTTCAGAAGTATTGTGTTTTGCAAAGTAAACCAGTCACATAAGAGTACACACCTTGCATGATTCCGTTTCTGTGAAATTTTAGACTGGGTAACACTATTCTATTGTCCGAGAAAGTAGAACAATGGTTATATGAGACTAGGGGTGAGTTTTGATGGCAAAGGACCTTGAGGAACCCTCGTGGAGAAAAATCTTCTGTCTTGATTGGGTGGTGGTTACTGAGTGTTGATATTGGTCAAAACTCATCAAACTATACATATAAAATGGGTACATTTCATTGTATGTAAATGATACATTCAATTGATTTTACTTCGTATTTTATATTTATTTTTAAAAATTTAATTCCAGTATGGTTAACACACAGTGCTATATTCATCTCAGGTGTACAATATAGTGATTCATCAATTCTAGACATTACTCAGTGCTCATCATGCTAAGTGTATTCTTAATCCCCTTCACCTATTTCATCCATTCCCACCTCTCCCCTCTGGAAACCACCAGTACATTGATTTTAAATTCTTGCTTAGTGATGTTATAGATGAAATCAAGGTTTACAAGCTGTGATCTGTATTTTTTATGGACTAGGGAACCATGAGTGAGTTGGACTTCATTATTTCAGAGGTAATGAAGAGTGAATGACTGAAGTTAGGCTGGTAGTGTACGAATTTTCTCCATCGTCTGTATCTTCTTGCTTAGCTTGGGGAGGTATCTCTTCGGCAACCAATCCTCTCTCTACCTCCCTCCAAGGCAGCACAGGCTTTACTAATCCCCTTTATTTTGCTGACCTCCATCAAAATAATCAATAGCACCATGAAGAAAGGGGCTCCCTGTCTGTTTTCTGACTCTCCCTCACACAGAGTATGGACTCTTACAGCTCACATTGTTGGTTATTTCTTTTACCACCCCTTACCTTCCTGCAAATCATCTAACTACATTTCCTTCTTTAAGATGGTCAAGTCAAACCCTACTTTTTTGCTTTAAACCATGCACTTTTAGGGAAGCAGCTTTTTATTATGGGAACAACCTTTCATGTTATTAAAATTCACAAATAAAAACAATCTTAGAAAATCTCTTAGTTACTGCAGATGCCAAGTTGAGAGTGAAACCAGTGTCAGCAGTAAAGTCATGGTTTTTCATTAAGAGGCTTTTTTCCATTGCACAGAGGAGACCAGATGCCCAGAATGACTTATTTAATACTCACAGAGACTGGATTTGATGTTTAATGGCTTGTGGCTGAAATTAAATGTTATTTGTTAACTTCAGCTGCATGTTGAAGGTCTTCAACATGAGGCATTTATCTTTTTTGAGCATAGGAAAAGATGATTCATTCGGGCCATGTTTTTTTTTCAAAATTGGAGTCACAAGGTCTGAAATCAACTCATGGGTTAGCTGAACAAACAAGAAAACAAACCAGAAATAAACAAATAAAAATAAATAAATAAATAAAAGTTTGCTGGGGAAATGAGGTTCATGAGAGATTTCCAGCTGTAACCAGCTAAAATTTCATCTCCCGGGGCACTTATCTCAATGCTTATATGTATTTGTGTAAAACAGATATGAATTATAAGTAATTCTTACATGAATGTAAATGAGTCAATATCTGTCCTGGGCATATGATGCTGGTTCTACTTGTATGTGAGGGGAACTTGTAATATTTAGCCGTTAATTTGCCTGAATGTTATAAAGCCTGGTTAACATGATGCTTATTTCTCTCCATCTCCAGAGCTCAAAGGTGGGGGTTCTGGGGCTCCTGCATGTGCTCTCAGGGGCCTTCTATCTTTTAAGTCCTTCAATACCAGCCTGTGGGTTTCATCCTCATGGGTATGGCATGGCCCACTAGGGCAGTCCTTTTTATTTTCTTTTTTAAAACATTGAATTAAGAAATTATATGCATAGAAAGGTACTAATGCCAATGATACAATCTGATGAGTCTTGAAAAACGTGTACACAGCATAACTGCCTTTCCAATCAAGACACAGAGCATGCTACCACATGGCATGGTCCTGAACTCCCTTCCAGTCCGTTCTTACCCCAGAGACAAACACCCTTCTGATTTCTACCACAATGAGTTCATTTTGCCTGTTCTAGAAACTCATATTGATGGAATCAGAATTTATCAGGTTGAGGCCTATCATTTTTGTTACTTGTTTTCTGCCTCTCTTACCTATGTACTTGTCTTTCTTCTTCTCTTTTCTTGTTTTATTTTGGGTTAATCAAGTACTCTTTTTTAAAAAAAAAAAGACTTTTGTTTTTCTGAGCAGTTTTAGGGTTATGGAAGAATTGAGCTGAAATACAAAGAGTTCCCATATAATCTCTCAGTAATCTCCCTGTTATTAACATTTTGCATTGGTGTGGTGCCTTTGTATGCTTGATAAGCCAATAATTCCCTGTGCTCCCCCTGTCCTCCCCTCCCTCCCCACTGCTCCTGAACCCGTGGCAACCACTGATCTTTCACTGTCTCTGTAGGTTCTTTTTTTTCTAGAATGTCATATGGATGAAATCACATACTATGTAGATTTTTAAGATTGGCTTAGCAATATGCATTTAAAGTTCCTCCACATCTTTTCATGGCTTGAGAGCTCATTTCTTTTTAGCACTGAATCATATTCCACTGTCCAGATGTATCACCATTTGTTTACACATTCATCTATCTTGGGATATCTTGCTGTTTTCAAGTTTTGGCAATTGTCAATAAAATACAAACTTTTGCACGTTGGTATTTGTGTGAACATAAGTTTTCAACTCATTTTGGTAAATGCCTAGGAGTGTGTTTACTGGTCATACCGTAAGAATATGCTTAGTTTGTTAAAAACTACCAAACTGGTTTCCAAAAAGACTGTATCATTTTGCATTCCCACCGGCAATGAATAAGAACTCTTTTTGGTCCATATCCCTGCCAGCATTTGCTGTTGTGAGTGCTCTCGATTTTGGACATTCCAATAGGTGTGTGGCGGTGTCTCGTTGTTTTAATTTACATTTCCTTGTTAACATGATATGGAACATCTTTTCATTCGTGTTTTTGCTATCTGTATATCTTCTCTGATGAAGGGTGTGTTCAGGTCTTTTGCTGATTTTTAAAAATGGAGTTGTTTGTAGTCTTAGTGTTGCATTTTAAAAATTCTCTGTATATTTTGGATAACGTTCCTCTATCAGATATTTGTTCTGGAAATATCTTCCCCCAGGATGTGGCTTGTCTTTCCATTCTCTTAACAAAAGTTTTTAAGTATATCTTACTATTGCATTTTATTTTTCTATTGAGTGTCAAGAGCTCAGTTGAGCTAGTAGGAGAGAGAGGGAGAGAGAACAAGAACAAGAGAAACTGTCAGGTGTTGGAGTAGCCGATTAAAGCAACAATAAGCCAAAATGAAAGAATCAATGAAGACTTTAATCACTTAATGAGACAGTCTCTGTAAGCAAGAGTCTAAAGCCAGAGAAAGTGCTGAACCTCTTTTCCATTTCCTCCCATAGAAGGTAAAGGGTCAGCTAGATTAGCACAGGCATGGGAGAGGTCTCACTATGGATGTAGCCCTCCACAAAAGTCTCCAGCAGTTTTATGGGTTCTTAGGTGGGGAGAAGTGGAGAGGCAGAAGGCTAGGAGTGGACTTAGTCAGAGTGAGTAAAAGTCTTCAAGGCTCCTTTTAGCCCCTAGCCATGCCGGTAAGGAGACCAGAGCAAAGGTTACCTGGAAACACCTCTGTCCAGGGCCTCAGGTAAAAGAGACCTGGGAATGAAGACACCCAGGGCTAGGAGCGCAAATATGCAAGGAGCACATCTAGCCAGGGGACCCTGAGTCTTGACTGCACCTCCCTTTAACCCTCAGAGCCAGCCAGGAGCCCCAACTGCACCTCCCTTTAGAGACTGCTATGGACTGGTCATGCCCCAAGTCCACTATGGGGGTGAGGCAGCTTCCCCAATGACACCTGTTCCTAAGTCTTTGGAATTGCTTGTGGTCAAGCCTGAAGAGTAACACACATTTTGGCCAGAAGCCAGACTTCTCATTGGGTGTTTGCTGATAATCCATTTGTATTATTTAGTTGTTGCTTTAGAAATTATATCTAAGGGGCACCTGGGTGGCTCAGTTGGTCAAGCATTTGCCTTTGGCTCAGGTCATGATCCCAGGGTCCTGGGATCGAGCCCCACATTGGGATCCCCACTCAACAGAGAGTCTGCTTCTCCCTCTCCTTCTGCCTTCTGCTCTGCCTACTTATGCTGTCTATCTCTCTGTAAAATAAATAAATAAAATCTTTAAAAAAATTATATCTAATCAGCTTGTTTAGAGTTAATATTGGACCACTTTGTAAAAGATAACAAGGAGCATGGAATGCTCTTCCATCTTTTGGTGTCTTCTTCAGTTTCTTTCATGAGTGTTCTGTATTTCCTCGAGTACAGATCCTTTACCTCTTTGGCTAGGTTTATTCCCAGGTATCTTATGGTTCTCAGTGCTATGTAATTGATTCTCTAATTTCCCTTTCTGTATTTTCATTGTTAGTGTATAAGAAAGCAACTGATTTCTGTACATTGATTTTGTATCCTGCCACATTACTGAATTGCTGTATGAGTTCTAGTAGTTTGGGGGTGGAGTCTTGGGTTTTCCATATAAAGTATCATGTCATCTGTGAAAAGAGAGAGTTTGACTTCTATACTGCCTAGAGCAATCTATACTTTCAATACCATCCCTATCAAAATTCTACTGGCATTTTTCAAAGAGTTGGAACAAACAATCCTAAAATTTGTATGGAACCAGAAGAGACCCCAAATTACTAAGGAAATGTTGAAAAAGAAAAACAAAACTGGGGGCATCTCATTGTCTGATTTCAAACTTTACTACAAAGCTGTAATCACCAAGACAGCATGGTACTGGCACAAAAACAGACACATAGACCAGTGGACTCAAGTAGAGAGCCTAGATATGGACCATTAACTTTATGGTTAAATAATATTCAACAAAGCAGGAAAAAATATACAGTGGAAAAAAGACAGTCTCTTCAATAAATGGTGCTGGGAAAATTGGACAGCTTTTTGTAGAATGAAACTTGACCATTCTCTTACACCATACACAAAGATAAACTCGAAATGGATAAAAGACCTCAACGTGAGGCAGGAATCCATCAGAATCCTAGAGGAGAACATAGGCAGTAACCTCTTCGACATCAGCCACAGCAACTTCTTTCAAGATATGTCTCCAAAGGCAAAGGAAACAAAAGCAAAAATGAACTTTTGGGACTTCATCAAGATCAAAATCTTCTGCACAGCAAAGGAAACAGTCAACAAAACAAAGAGGCAACCCAGAGAATGGGAGAAGATATTCACAAATGACACTACAGACAGAGGACGGATATCCAAGATCTATAAAGAATTCCTCAAACTCAACACACACAAAACAGATAATCACGTCAAAAAAATGGGCAGAAGACATGAACAAACACTTCTCCAAAGATGACATACAAATGGCTAACAGACACATGAAAAAATGTTCATCATCATTAGCCATCAGGGAGATTCAAATCAAAACCACATTGAGATGTAACCACCTTACACCAGTTAGAATGGCCACAATTAACAAGACAGTAAACAACGTGTGCTGGAGAGGATGTGGAAAAAGGGGAGCCCTGTTACGCTGTTGGTGGGAATGCAAGTTAGTGTGGCCACTTTGGAAAACAGTGTGGAGATTCCTTAAGAAATTAAAAATAGAGCTTTCCTATGACCCTGCAATTGCACTATTGGGTATTTACTCCAAAGATACAGATGTAGTGAAAAGAAGGGCCATCTGTATCCCCAATGTTCTAGCAGCAATGGCCATAGTTGCCAAACCGCGGGAAGAACCAAAATGACCTTCAACAGACGAATGGATAAAGAAGATATGGTCCATATATACTATGGAGTATTATGTCTCCATCAGAAAGGATGAATATCCAACTTTTGTATCAACATGGATGGGACTGGAGGAGATTACTCTGAGTGAAATAAGTCAAGCAGAGGGAGTCAATTATCACATGGTTTCACCTACTTATGGTACATAAGAAGTAACACGGAGGACATAGGGAGATGGAGAGGAGAAGTGAGTTGGGGGAAATTGGAAGGGGAGATGAACCATGAGAGACTGTGGACTCTGAGAAACAAACTGAGGGTTTTGGAGGGAAGGGGGGTAGGGGTTGGGTGAGCCTGGTAGTGGGTATTATGGAGGGCCTGTATTGCATGGAACACTGGGTGTGGTGCATAAACAATGAATTCTGGAACACTGAAAACAAACAAACAAACAAATAAATAAATAAATAACAAGGAACTTGAAACAGTATAATTCCATTAAGCATATCTTTTGTATTATTTTTGTCACATAAAAATTTCATATTTATAGAATTTATAAATCCTATAATACAATATTATAGTGTTTGCTTTAAAGAGCCAGTTGTCTTTGAGGGAATTGAATAAATATCATCTTTTATACTTACTCAAATATTTACCATTTTAGTTGGTTTTTGTTTCTCTTTGGAGGTCCAGATTTCCATCCAGTGTCATTTCCCCTCACCTGAGAGCTTCCCTTAGCACAACTACAGCACACGTCTGCTGGCACCAAATTACTTTAGTTTTCTTTTATCTGAAATGTGTTTATTTCTTCTTCATCCTTGAAGAATATTTTATCCAGACATAATATTTTGTGTTGACAGTGGGTTTTTTGTTTGTTTATTTTAGTACTTTAAAGATATCGTCCCATTGTCTTCTGGTTTGCATTATTTCTGATAAGAGATCAGTTTGTTTTTTTCTCTAGCTACTTTTAAGATATTTTCCTTATTGTTCCTTTTCATCGATTTGACCATAAGAAACATAGCTATGGTTTTGTCTGTAGTATGTGCTGGGGGCTCGCTAAAATTCTTAGGCCTATAAAATCTTAACAAAATTTTGGAAATATTTCATCAAATACTTTGTTGTTACATTCTCTTTCTTCTCTGCATCTAAGCCACCAATTATATACTACTGTAGCTTTGTTTGTTCTTTCTGAAATCAGTTCTTCAGACTGATTAATATCTACTGAGCTATATTCAAGTTTATAAGTTCACTGACCTATTTCCCTACCATTTCCTATATGCTTTTTCTTTAAAAATATTTTATTTTATTTATTTGACAGAGAGAGAGATCACAAGCAGGCAGAAAGGCAGGCAGAGAGAGAGGGGGAAGCAGGCTCACCGCTGAGCAGAGAGCCCAATGCAGGGCTGGATCCAGGTCCCTGAGATCATGACCTGAGCGGAAGGCAGAGGTTTAACCCTCTGAGTTACCCAGGTGCCCCTCCTATATGCTTTTAAGTTCAAAATGTAAAGTGTTCTTTCTAGATATTATACTTTTCAGTATTAGAATTTCTTTACTGAGATTGTTTATTCAATAAGACTATCTTTTTCTTTAGCTCTTTGTGCTTATAATAGTTTATTTAAAGTCTTTATCTGTTAATGACACTACCTGATTCATTTCAAAACCTGTTTCTATTAACTTCTGTTTTGTAAATCATGGGTTATTTTTTCCCCCATTTCTTTTAATGTCTAGTATTTTAAATTGTTTGGTGAACTTTGACATACCTTGGAGGTTCTAGTTTATATAATCTTTCTCTTTTCTGTGAGTTTGACTTTTGTTCTACCAGGTTGTTAAATCCCTGGTTGAATTCGTGAAGACTTGGTTTTATGCCTTACTAGGACATGTATCTTTTATTGTTTTTCCCCTTAATTGTAGAGTAAATTCTTTTGTTCTGGGGCATAATCTTCATTTCTAACATGTGGCTTTTGGAGGGTTTCAGTGAAAAGCCCACATGTGTACCAAGCCTTCCTAATTTGGTGTGACTTAAACTTTTAAACTCTGTTTCCCCTGTGGTGGTCAGTGGCAGGCATGCATGTTCAACCCTCTTGTTCATCATCTGTTAATTTCCACTGGGTTTTTTGGATTCTCCCTCATGCATGTATTTCATAGGGTTAATCAAAGCTCTAAGTGTTACTTACATTTAGATGATTTGAGGGCTCTTCCCTGTGACTTCCTATTTTCTAAGATTACCATCTTAATTTCCAGCTGTGCAAACCCTGAATTCCATCCTTTAACACTTCTTGCCAGTAATACTAGGACTGTCTGCAAGGGTTTTAGTTACTCTGCACTCTGTGAATTGGGTGTGTGTTCAGGGAAAATACAAATAAACATAGATCTCATCCAAAATAATTTCCTCCTTTAAAGGGTTAAGGCCCTGCAGTTTCTGCCCAATTTTGGTCACTCCTCAGTGTCTTTAAGTGGCTTTTTCATATTTTGTCCAAAATTATTGCATTTATTTATATTTATTTATTTACCAGAACCAGATCTTAAGCTTATCATTTTTGAAGGACCCTCCTGGTCACTCACCGTGCAGTGTTTTTATTTTCTGCTAGCTAGAATTGAACAACATGACCAACTCTAGCCCAAGCACTGAAAGGAGGATTGGAAAGTAGGGCTTGTGGGGATGCCTGGGTGGCTCAGTGGGTTAAAGCCTCTGCCTTTGGCTTGGGTCATGATCCCAGGCTCCTGGGATCAAGCCCCGAATAGGGCTCTCTGCTCAGCGGGGAACCTGCTTCCTCCTCTCTCTCTGCCTGCCTCTCTGCCCACTTGTGATCTCTGTCTGTCAAATAAATAAATAAAATCTTAAAAAAAAGAAAGAAAGAAAGTAGGGCTTGTGGATTGGGAAGAGGGGGTGTTTTGTCA
>ML103704.1:48239-64202 GCA_003697995.1 Taxidea taxus jeffersonii | reverse complement strand
GCAACATCCATTTTCTCTGTAACAAGTTCTTGACATTTCTTCCCACACGTCTTCCTGGTTCCACTGCCCATCCTGGGTATCCATGGACCAATCCAGGGATTCAGACCAACCCTGACTGTGCCATCCAAATTGTGTCATCTAACTTTAGGATGTGCCTTTTATCCTCACTCTGAGAGGGAAAGGAAACTAAGACTCAGAAAGAGATCATGAAAACAGGGGAAGAGTAGTAATGATTGCTTGGGCTCATCCTATGTGTCTAGCATTGTGCTTAATGCCTTATATCATTATGCACTAGACATTAAAAATTATGCTCAATTTACAGGTGGAGAAATTAAGACTTAATGACATTAAACTATTTGCCCAGTGTCACGAGCATCAGAAGATTTAAACTGAAGCCTGTCTGTCCTCAGAACCTTGCTCTTATGAAAACCATGTCACTCCCTAAATGTTGATGAAAGAATAGCACAAGGAGACATGGTTCTGGTTCTGTTTATTTTACTAGGTACAGTGTACCTTGTATCATCCAAAGAGATGATCTTTGTTCACCCCAGCTCAAAAAAAAGAAAAGAAAGAGAGAGAGAGAGAGAAAGAAAAGGAAAGCAGAGAAAGTGTGACCTTTTAAGAGTTTTATTTTACTGTGCATAAAATATGTTAAGAGCTAGTTTAGGACAGAGGAGTAGCTGCAAGGCAATGTGGAAAGGGGCTGGGGGGAGGTAAGGATGGGTGGCTGCATGGTGTGTGTGTGTGTCTGTGTGTGGGTGTGGGTGTGTTGTATGCATGTGCATCTCTGAACATTGGCTGCAAAACATGTCTTACAGATTGATACGCACCAATCAATGGATTTTTGAATTCATGCCAATTGCTAAGTGAAATGGAACCTTGTATCCAAGGGGGTTGTTGAGGGCTCAGTAAGCTATTTGGTTCCCCTCTCCCAATGTTACCATCTGTCTCATGGGATTTCTCATGCTGCCTCTTCCTTCACATCCCATTCTTCAGTTTGGGCATTTCCAGCACCAACTTTCTATGCCACCTGGATCCCCATGAGACTCTCCCAGTATTGGTTAGCATCCAAGACTTCAGCAACCCTTCTTACCACAGGGAAGGCTCTAGGACTTGGACAATTGGTGAGTGGATATCAAAGGATGGAAGGTTAAGCAATTTATAAACACTGTACAATGTAGCTGAGAAACCTATAGAACATCTTCTCCTAGACAGGTTCTGAGACACATCCCTGGAGGTGGTTTTCATCCTCAGGGTAGAGAGGAGGAACCTGCGGCACAGAGAGAGCCAAGAGTCAGTGCTAGGATGGGGCTGAGGAGGGTCTGCCCCAGACCTTGCTGAGGCCCAGAACTGGCTCTGTCCCTGCACCTGCTCACAATGAAGACACCAGGCAACTTACCTCCAGAGTTTGCTTGTTTGATGTACTCATCTGCCTGCAGTGAAATGAAGGACTACTGGGGGGGAGAGCAGTGAGAGGACCCAGGGATATTCTAAGAATTCAATAAAGCAGAACTCCTCAGAGCTCTAGATTAAGTACCTTTCAAAACCCTTCCTGTATACTTGTGGCTCCTGGAGGCACTATATTCTGAATTCTACTAAGACCATTGCATATTTAATTTCTGAAAAAATCAGAGAAGAGTTTGCAGTGGTATGAGGCATTGACTATTAAAAACAGCCCCAAGCTAAGCCCTGTTGGTGGGAATGCAAACTGGTACAGCCCCTATGGGAAACAGTATGGAGAGCCTTCTAAAAATTAAAAATAGAATTACCATATGATCCCATAATTCTACTACTTGGTATTTACCCAAAGAGAATGAAAACACTAATTTGAAAAGATACATGTTTCCTTCTGTTTATCGCAGCATTATTTATAATAGTCAAAATATGGAAGCAACTGAAGTGTCCAGTGATACATGAATAGATTAAGAAGTTGTAATATATACATACAATGGAATTTTATTCAGCCATAAAAAAACAATGAGATCTTGTCATTCCTAGTCATAGATGGACCTAGAGGGTATTAGGCTAAATGAAATAAGTCAGATAGAAAAAGACAAATACCATATGATTTCACTTATATGGGAAATCTAAAAAACAAAACAAAAAAGTAAACAAAAAAAGCAGAAACAGACTCATAAATACAGAGAGATATGTGATGGCTGCCAGAGGGGAGGGTCTTGGGGGAAGGGGCAAAATGGGTGAAGGGGAGAGGGAGATACAAGCTTCCAGAAATGGACTGAATAAGTCATGGCGATGAAAGATATAGCATAGGGAATAGAGTTAAGGGTATTGTAATAATGTATATTTACAGATGGCAGCTACATTTGTGGTAAACATAGCATAACATTTAGAATCGTCAAGTCATTAAAGCTAATGTAATCTTGTGTGTCAGCAACACTTCAATAACAAAGGAAAAGAAAAACAAAAGCAAATCTTCTCCTCGGTAGAAAATAATCACTCTCATAGGTATTTATGATTTCCTCCTGTGGATAAAATATTGCAATATAGGGATATAAAACTTGGTTGCAGCCTTCAGAGAGTTTACAAATCCTTTGAGAAGCAAATGTTCCAAAAAGAACAACAAAAATAATAGAATTATTATTATTATTTGTAATGTTGAACTTGAATTGGACTTTTGTCCAATTATTTGTAATGTTGAACTTGAATTGGGCTTTTAAGCTCAAGTATCTGAATAGGTAAGAGCCAAGACAGGATGAGAAGAACAGAAGTCATTATTCATTTAGACATATTTATCCTGAGCCTAAAATGTGCTGGTTGTTGTGCCTTACATCTAAGCATAGGTAAAATGGTATGGACATGTTGCCCACTCTATGGAGCAGATAGAGGGAAGAGAAGTAAACAAAATAAATGTGTGATTACCACCTATGTGTGTGCATATGCACATATATGTCTACATGTATATGTATAAAAGCATATTTTTATGTTTACCAACATTAGGTGAGGAATAAAGTAAATACATATGATGGATGAGATGAAGGGAAGGGATGGGGTGGGAGAAATGAAGAGGAGGAAGTGGTAGGTGGTGTGAGCATGGTGCTGAGAAGGGATAAGACACAGACATGCAAAATGCGAGATGGAAGAGAGTTGCAAAGAGAGATGGAAGAGCAGCTGGCACAGCCAGGAAGGGCAGGGAGGGCTGGGATGCAGAGGCAGAAGGTGCAACGGGAAAGTTTTTGGGCGGCACTCAGGAATACTAAAGAAAGGGAGCACACAGTTTAGCTGGAAGGAGGGCTCATGAAGAAGAGAGAAATGGCCTTGGGAGAGCACAGGGGAGCCAATTAGAGGGAACCTCAGATCTGAAGCAACTTCTCAGAATGATGGTGTTGGGTGTCAGCCTGCTGGGTGGTGGACCTTGGCCCTTGCAAGGGTCTTCCCTTGGCTGTCCTTTAATGATTCCCTGACTTGGACAAGGATGCAGTCCCAGAAAACCCTCTGGGGTTGCTACTGCAGGTGTCATGTGAATGGATATCCACCCAGTAGTGCCTAAAGCAGATGCTAAATGCAGATCAAGATCGGCATCCATCTTTAAAGGAGCAAGTGAGTTTCCCTCAAGTCAGTGCAAAATGTTCACCCACCTAGATTCCATCACTAATATTGCACCCTAGTTGTTTTATCACACGCCTACGCGTCTATCCACCCATCAATACCTTTTAGGTTGAGTGCATTTCAAAGTAAGTTGCAGACATCAGTATGCCTCCTCCTAAACATGCCGGCAAGTGCCATTAACTAGAGTTCAATAATTGTTTATGGTTGTATTTTTCTTTTGAGGTAAAATTAACATATAATACTTAATTATAAATTATACTTTATATTTTATATATAATTTATAAATTATATTTAAGTACACATTTTAGATGTACCATTCCACGTGTTTTGACAGATGCAGACACCTTTGTAACTTCCACCCTTATCAAAGTAAAGAACATTACCATCACCCCAGAAAATTTCCTCGCCTCCTTTCTCAGCCAATTATGACCACTCCCCCAACCCCAGACTCTCACTAGAGGCAACTGCTACTCTGATTCTCCCCCACCATGGATTAGTTTTAAAAAACCTTATGAAAATGGAATCAGAACATACTCTTTTGTGTAGATCTGTAATTCTTCTGAAATTCATCCCTGCTATTGTGTGTTTACTTCTCCTAATGGCTGAATAGAATTCCATTGAATGGGCATACCACAATTCATGTATCTGTTTAACTGATGAACACCTGAGCTGTTTCTAGCTTGAAGCTGCATTTCATAAGACTGTCTCAACAGAGCCTTGGCACATCTCCTAGGCAAACCCACCCTGTGCATAAGGCTATACTTCATCTCCTTTAAAGGGATATAAAATGCAAGTGGCAAGATATAGAAAACACATTTTCTTATGACATAGTTGCTGGTGACATTTTTATTACCAGGCACCCTGATGGGTGACATTACTGTTAACAGAAACTTTCTTTCCATTCATAAGATTGCTAAAGCAAATAAAATTGCTCCATAAATGAAGGACTGTTATTCTTTGCAGTGCTTTCCTGCTTCTGATCACTTCTTTTTGCCAAAAACATTGCTCAAGTTCAACAGCACTGTTCTGTGCCCACTCTGAAAGAGGAGGAGAGACCGACATAGCCTTTTATGTTTTCTCTTTCAGGTTTTTATGAAGTGTAAGATGTGTGGAAGATGATGTTTCCATCTTTCAAACATTTGGCTAGGGAAGGTGACTGTCTTACAAATAAAATTAATTGCTGGGTGAGGGGAATTGAAAGTGAGCAATAAAGAATGTCCTGGTCACTGTGGGGGCCTTAGACAACTGTGTGGGGTCAGACCACTCACAGTGATGTGTTTGAGAGAGTTGCCATCTAAGCTTTAGTTCTTGAACCAACTCTGGCTTCTGAAGGAAACATGGGACAACCCAAATCCAGGAAGGAAAAAACTCACATAGGGACGCCTGGGTGGCTCAGTTGGTTAAGCAGCTGCCTTCGGCTCAGGTCATGATCCCAGCGTCCTGGGATCGAGTCCCACATCGGGCTCCATGCTCAACGGGGAGCCTGCTTCTCCCTCTGCCTCTGCCTGCCACTCAGTCTGCCTGTGCTTGCTCCTGTGCTCTCTCTCTATCTGACAAATAAATAAATAAAATCTTAAAAAAAAAAAACAAAAAAAACTTCACATAACCTTTTTATCTCCATTTGTCTTTCTTCTCCTACTTTAAATTCTCCTGCTCATCTTTAAATTAAGAAAGAGAGGAATGTGTGGTATTATAAGCAAACTGAGCCTTTTAAACTCAGGTTTAGGGGCCCTGACAAAGGCTCAAGGGACACAGGGTTGGAGTTCTTACAGACCTTGCTGTTAAATCCAGGCAAGTCTGATTTAGACGACAGAGCAAAGATGCATGGATGTGGGTTTCCAGTGCTTTCAGGTGGCAAGTGAGGTACCACAATTACATCCGGCCAAGAAATCCTTTTTGAAGGGTTATAACATCGACATTGTCCTTGTCATTCATCTGTCCCAGGAAATCAGCAGACAGTCTCACAATTTTAAGTGTGGAAGTTAAGAAACTGAATGAAATTCAAGAATAATTTTTTAATGATATTTTAAGAAGAAACAGAGGTTAGGTCAGAAAGAGATGGATGGTGCTTTTCACTCACGTCATTTACAAGCCCCTGATGGTTCATAAACACAGTCCAAATGCTATACTTGCCATATTTGACCTGTGTTCTAGATCAGAAATATTACAATGATGGTGTCATTTGGGCAAAATGATGTTTTTTCCTTGGTTTTATTATCAACTCTTTATTATCTTTGGATCTACAGCCTCAGTCTGGTGGGTTCAATCATCGGTGGGACTTGCAATCACAAGTCCCTTGTTGGAAGAGGAAGACAGAAGAGTCCGAGAATGAGATACGGCAACCAAAGCAGAGGTCAGAGAGTGCTAGAGATTGGCAGGTGCTCTTCTGTTGGCTTTAAAGATGGAGTGGACCATGGGACAGGAAATGGCAGTCTCCAAGACGTGGAAAGTGGACCATGGGACAGGAAATGGCAGTCTCCAAGATGTGGAAAGTTCTCTAGAAGGAAGAACACAACACTACTAACTCTTTGATTTTGAACTTCTCACCTTGAGAGCCATTAACATAATAAATAGGTGTTGTTTTAAACCACTAATCCGAAGTAGTTGGCTATAGCAGGAATAGGAAACAAACATACTCACTCAGATACTAAGCTACTCACCACAAATTATAGATATTTCCAAGTTTTAAAAAAATGTAGCTTTGTTTTATAATGTAGTAGTGACAGAGTGTTCACTGAAGAGTGGTTAATAAAAGTGCATGAAATGTAGTGTCTGAATTAGTACCTATCTGCAGGGCAGTGATCTTGGTTCCCATTTGCCAACCTTGTATAAGGTAATTCATGGTACCAAAGAACCTGTGTAGCAGACAACACTGAGCTAGTTAAATAATCAAAGGTGAAAAGGGCTTGTTTCTGCCTTTGATGTGGGGAGTTCAGAATATAGAGGAGTGTAAAGCGTAGACTCACAACTTGCTGGAAATAACATGATGGAGGATTCCAAGTGCCCAATGGGGATCAGCTTCAGCAAACCCAATTCAATATTTGTGGTTCTATCTGGGAGCCATGGGGAAGATTTATGGCCTTGAACTTGGAGAATGGAGCAGCGTTTCCCTCTGCAGTTCAAAGCCTCTGGTCATTTTAATTTGTCCTTCCCTTCTCCAAATTCTTAAACACTCCTGTTTCTCCTTTCTCCCTCTTCCTTTGCCCACCAGGATTGTGCAAGAGTAATAAATACATCTATAATGGGGTAGAAATTAGAGCTAGGGTCCCATCCCCACCATTGCCCCTTATTATAGTGCCACTTTAGTGTTGGGTTTTTACCTTTTTGTCTGGATATCTTCTTTGAATTAGGGAAAACTCTTGTGAGCAAGGTCTGCATCACCTGGGATTTTTTTCTTTTTTAACGTTTAAGGCAGGGATCGGCCAACTATGACCTGCAGACCCAATCTGGTCTGCTGCCTATTTTTTAAGACCCATGAGCTAAAAATGAATTTTACATGTTTTTGTAGTTAGGAAAAAATCAAAAGAAGAAAAATATTTCATGACATGTGAACATTGTAAAAAAAACTCAGAGTCCGCAAATAAAGTTTTATTGGGACAGAGCACTTTTATTCACCCTACAAAGGCAGAGACCAAATGGCCTACAAAACCTAAAATATTGACTATCTGCCCCCTTCATTGACCTCTGGCTTAAGGTATATGATCTAATGAATATATAAAATATACTATTAAATGATGACATTCAACTAAAAATAGGGGTCAGGCCTTGAGGTTTAGAGAAATGAGATCAGATAAATGACAATCCAGGAAGCTATACTTGAGCTTATTCAGACTTACACCAGCTAGGCCTGTGATGGGCTACATGTAACTGAAATCCAATTATAGTGGTGGAACTGGAAGAGGGCTGATTTATCTTCCCAAAAAGAAGTACAAACGTTGATAGTCCATGGATGAGGCTATGAATTCTTAATGCTTTCAGCATCTTGGATGCCTTCAATCTTTTTGCTTTTATCCCAATGCATGACTGTCAGCCTCATAACCATGATACCTGCTGTATCTTCTGTCTCTCTGGCAAAATTCTACAAATTCCAACTTGCTTGGCTTAAAAGCATATCCCTACTATCTCATTAGAATAAGACTTGGGATAAATGTGCCCCTGGAGCCAAGAACTGGGTTTGAAGTTTCCAGGAATGTGTTGGCAGAGCCAGGACCCAGAGTGGAAAGCCCAGGGAAGGAGATGGGGATGGTGAGGATAAGGTCAAAGCGTTGGAGGACACTTCATTTGTCTCACATGCCATGATCCAGTGGTTCTCATGCATGTGCATCACAATCCCCAGGAATCCGTGCTCAAACCCAGATGGCTTAACTCCTGGAGTTTCTGTTTCAGGAGGCCTGGGCTGCACCCAGAATCTGCTTTTCTGACAAGTCACTAGGTGATGAGTGGTCTTTACAGAGCAAAGACATGACTGATGCTGATGGCCTTGAGAGTGCCTTTCCACACATGTAAGAAAGATCACTGAAACTCTAATGGAGGGCAAGGGAAGGAGCCTCTCATCTCAGTGAGGCCATTCAGTTGCCCTGCTGGCTCCTCCTGGGGGCACAACCATGCTAGGGGACTTTGTGTGTAGCAAAACCCCAGGACCTTATCAAAGGATGATTCTGATTCATAAGGCACGGATGGAGTCAAAGAAGCTATATTCTAATAAGCCTATAGGTGAAAATGCTGGTCTGAGGATGATACATGGAGGGACAAGACTGCAGTCACCTTGGTTGGCAGATTCCCTCCTCTTCCTCAGCCTGCACCACAGCAGGGTCACCCTGTTTCCAACCCGAGCTGCCGCTCACTCTGCTAGAAGAAGCAGTGCCCAAGTATTTTGAGGTAGGATGTCCATATCTTCATCAATTCTACTGAGGCTGGGGGACTAACTTATTTGAGTGACGTTCTCAACTGCTTGGAAAGCTGCTGGGCCAGAAATGGAAATGGCAACAAACCTTTCTGAGAATTAGTAAGCCAAATATTTTTTTTGATCATTATTTTCCCCAGATTCAGAGGTTGCTTAATTCTCAACCAAAAAAACAACTTTTAGATTGCAAGATAAAATATGAAAATGATGGCCAAGCTCAAGACCACAGGAAAAGAGCAGAAAGGGCACACACTGTGAGAAAATAGAACTACAGAATGTCTCTGTGGCATATTTCAAGTTCTGAACTTACTTTCTTTTTCAGCTGTGCGCATTTATCTGCTTCCCATAGAACCAGCTGGAGTTTTACATTTGCACCATGAATAATGCTGCCAGAATTCTCCCTTGCACTTGTTGGCTCCAAGGTTCTCCATGGCCAGCTGGTCACCAGAAGTGATCATAAAAGTACAACCAGTTCCAAGGAAAAACATTTTTCTCTATTGCCTATGGAGTGAGACAAGTCAGCATCCTATAATTCCCCTTTCTGGAGAACACTTTAAGTGACTCTGGAAAGACAGAGCTTGCCAAATGTCCCAAAAGTCCTTTCCAAAGCAGAAGAGATCCCAAAGACGAGTCTTTGCCAGTGCTTCTCTGAAATCTGGCTTGAGAATGATTCTCAGTCCAGAAAGTATTCCCAAAGATTTGGGTGTGGACTGAATGGCTCCCTTTCTCTCCATGGGTGGGCTGGCTCTCAATGCAGGTGAGTGGGATCTGAGCAAGCGGGTGAGTGGGATTTGAAGTTCCCTCAATGGGGAGCCACTCCCCTACCTCTCTCCTAAAAGCTTGATGAAGCCTCAAGCACCCATAGGCCTGTGGGTAGAAGTGGAATTTCTGAATGACAGTCTCAAATGTTGGCCACCCTGACCCCAGAATAAAGCACCCTCTTTATAGCTGCTCTCTGTGATTCCTTCACTCCCCAGAGGGCCTGCCTTCTCAAGTTCAAGATGTTCCCAGAAGTGTCAAACCGTCCTGCAGGACTGCAGCCACCAAAGATCTGCAGCAGCTGGTCTGTAACCCTGATTGACCAGATGGCAGGCAGCCATCTGACTGTGTGAGCATCTGTGAGTTACTGAAAGAACTCAGGTCTGTATTATTCAATAGCAGCCTGACTAGATAATGGGGGAAGGGAGGTTTAAATATTGATTGTTTGCATCAGTAAATTTGGGGAAGATTTGTTACATAGCAGTAGATAGCTGATTGTGTTGAACATCGCTGTGCTCACTCATGCTACAACAGCAGCACTGAGTAGTTCCAACAGAGACTGAAGGTCCAGCAAAGCCTGAAGCATTTGCTACCTGGCCTTTTACAAAGAAAGTTTGCCCTCCTCCTGCATCCACAGAATTCTTCCCATACCTGGTCTTGACTGTTGCTCTGATTGTCTCCCCTTCCACAACTCAAACCAAGAAACTGCAAGGTGTCACAACTAAATAGTAAATTGGTAATTATATTGCCATTGAGTTGGGACAGGGCTCTACTACATGGTCTGATTGAATCCCTATGATAAAAATTTGTTCACTTGTGAAATGTGTGTTTGGGGAAATGTGTGCATGAGCTCTGGGGTGCAGAAATCCAAATTCTTCCGAAGTCCACAAGGGCAGCTCTCCTGTGATGCTGATGAAGACACCCACATTAAATGCTTCAAAAGCAATGAGCTAAAAGTGACTCAAAATACATTCTATTTTGCATGAAACTTCAAAACATAGGAGGTATATTACTTACCAAATTACTTTCAAAGTCACTAGCTTTCAATTCCTAAAAAATAATTTTACCTTCTTTATAAAGAATTAGAACCCATTAGTTATGAAATACGTATTTGCTGTCGAAAGTGTGGGGTAAAGAGAAAATCATCTGTTATGCTTCAACACATATAATTGTATTAAATAGATATATATAAGCTACCTATTATATGATATGTAGGTGTTTTTTTCCCCCTAAATCAGGTAGATCATCTATTTTCACAGCTTTCCATCCAAAGGATGTATCAGTTATAATTCATTAACTACCCTTCTTATGCTAACGAAATATTCAGGTATCTCATTCTCAAAAAGATTGTATGCAGTTAGTGTTGTGACAGTTAAGTGTTTTTGTTGCTGAATTTCTTATATCTGATACATTTAAAGATATTAAAATACAATTTTGTTATATAACATAACAAAAATATAAGTCCTCTTTTCTGATTTTCATAGCTAAGTAAGGTATGTTCTCTACACATGTTTCACTTTATAGCCTCTCATCCTGCATGCAGTTGAGCCAAGAACATATCCCACAGGAAATGTCTGCCAGACGTCAAAGCATATTTGACGTTTTTCAAACAACGTTTTTGGATTTCTTGGCTCTCTTGTGAGGAGTGTCTTCAAGGACAGAGCATTCCTTTCAAATATGTATTGTGCTTTCAATAAAAACAAAATATGCTATGAATAAATATTACATAAAAAATAAAGAGTCTAAAATAGCATAAATACACCTTGACAAAACATAGTTCCAGAGGCTTCTATCTAACTAACCGAGATAGTTCTGTATTCTTTTAACTCAGTAGTTTGTAATTCAGGGGTTCCCTGAACTTAATGGGAAAAAAGTTACACCCTTATTTTCACTAAACTCTACCTGGAACTTAGCATATCCCAACATTATTGAAAAAGAAATATCAGCACTGAATTCACAGATAGTTCTCACCACAGTGTAGTTATTACAGATCTCTCAACAGCTGGTCTGCCTTGGTCATCACTTTATGGTATTTAAGTGATGCACCACCAAGTGTTGTGATTTTAAATACCCATAAAGAGGCATTAATATTTGATACAACATACTTGCTTCTTTTTGACATTCTCCAACTGTATTTCAATATGATTGGTGTCCTTTGTAATTCTGTGTATTTTATCACGTGCGTTTATTCAAAACATTATCCTGAAAAAGGGTCAGCAGGCTTCTCTGCTCAACTGCAGGATGGTCCATGGCACAAATGTCCACTTGCCTCTTACTCACCATCTGCAGCCCAAGCAGAGATCACCACATACAGCCAGACCAAGGTTGCTGAAAGGGATACTGCCCAGCTGGTGTGTCTTGCTGTTTTCCTCTGTGTTCCTCTCTTCTCAGAAAATACTTCTTGAGAGAAGGGGGCTTATCAGGACACTGGAGTGAGAAAACCAATGGGATGGCCCATGGATCCATCGGACACAAAATCCTCTCCAGTTCCAATGTGGGCCACACTGGACAACCAACCTGAAGCAGGTCACCAGTCGTCTGTGAGCTGCCTTGGCTTATGGGAAGACACATCAAGATGACAGATGCACAGCTCTGTTTAAAGGTCTAGACAGTTATTGGTACCATTTGTCACATCAAATGATAAAATCTTCAGTGGTGGGAAAAGGCTCAGAGGTGCATTTGGTGACTCCCATGCTTGAGGAATTGGGGGGACATTTTCTCATTTTCTTAGTGTCTTGATTAATCCACAGGTCACACAATTCACTTATTTAAAGTGAACAAATGCTTTTAGTGGTTTTACAGAGTTGTGCAACCATCAACAAATCAATTTTAAAACACTTTCATCACCCCAAAAGAAACAACACTCATTAGCATACTCCAATTCCCCGCACACCCACCCACTCCCAATCTCTAGGCAACCAGCAATCTACTTTTGGTTTCTTTAGATTTGTCTATGCTGCACATTTCCTGGAAATGGAATCAAACAGCATGTGGCCTTTTGTGACTAGCTCTTCCATTTAGCATAATGTTTTCAAGATTCACCCGTGTGGTGGCACTGATCAATGTATCATGTCTTTTTATTGCTGAATAACATTCCATGGTATGGATATATCCATTCACTAGCTGATGGACATCTGGGTTCTACTCTTCTACTCTTTAGCTGTTACGTATAATGCTCTTGTGAATATTTGTGTACAGGTTTTTGTGTGGATACATTCTAATTTTTCCTACCTAGCAGTAGAATTACTGGATCATATGGTAACTGTGTGTTAACATTTTGTGTAACTACCAAGCTGCTTTCCAGAGAGGCTACACTACCAGAGAACTCCACCAGCGGTGTCGAAGGATCACATTTGTTCCACATCCTCACCAATACTCATTATATCTTGTCTTTCTGATTCTAGCTGCTCTAGTATCTAGTGTCTCACTGTGGTTCTGATTTGCATTTCCCTGCTGTCCAATGGTGTTGAGCATGTTTTCACATGCTTATTGGCCATTAATATTTATTCAGATCACTTGCCTATGTTTTAATTGGATTAGTTTTTTTATTACTGACTTGTAGTAGTTCTTTACATATTCTAAAGATGTGTCCTTTATCATATAAATAATTTGCAAATATTTTTCCCATTCTCCCATTCTGTGTGTGTGTCTTTTCACTTTGAAGCACAAATATTTTTAATGTTGATAATATGCAATTTCTATGTTTTCTTTTGTTGCTTCTGCCTTTGGCATATTGCTAAGAAATCATTGACTAATCTAAGGCCATGAAAATTTACACCTATGTTTTCTATTAAGGTTTTTCTAGTTTTAGCTCTTACATATAGAGCTTTTATCGACTTTTAGTTAATTTTTGAAAGGAAATGAAGTAGGAGTCTGACCCTATTTCATGTGACTATCCAGTTATCCCATCACCATTTGTTGAAGAGAATATTCTCTTCCCCATTTAATTGCATTGGCACCATGTGAAAATTAACTGACCATAAATGTGAGGGTTCTTTCTGGACTCTCCATTTTATGCCTGTCCATTTGCCAGTACCATACTCTTCTGATTACTGTACATTTGTAGCAAATTTTGAAATCAAGAAGCGTGAGTCTTCCTGTTTTTTCTCTTTTCCAAGATTGTTTTAGTTATTTAGAATCCCTTGAATTTCCATATGAATTTTAAGATCAGCATGAAAATCTCTGCAAAGAAATTGGCAGAGGTTTTGATAGGATTGAACTGAATTATGATCAATTTGGGGAGCATTGATTAATGTCTGTCTTAACCATGTTAAGTCTTCTGATTCATAAATATAGGATGGATTTTCATTTATTTAGGTCTTAACATTTTTTTTCAACATTGCTTTGTAGTTTCCAGAGTACAGCTGACCCTTGAAACAATACAGGTTTGAACTACACAGGTCCACCTATATGAGGATTGTGTGTGTGCGTGTTTGTGTGTGATAAATACAGCACAGGACTGTAAATGTATCTTCCTTATTATTTTCTTCAGCCTACTTTATTGTAAGAATACAGTATATAATATAATATAATATAAGTGACATATAAAATACGTGTTAATGACTATGTTATTGGTAAGACTTATAGCTGACAATAAGTTATCAGCAGTTAAGGTTTTGGGCATTAAAAACTATATGCAAATTTTTGACTGCCCGTGTCAGGGGGTAGTGCTCCAACCCTTTCGTTGTCCAAGGGTCAATTGTATATATTTTGCACTACTTTTATTAAATTTACTCCTAAGTATTTTATTCTTTTTGACACTGTTGTAAATAGAATTGCTTTCTTGACTCCATTTTCAGCTTGTGCATTGTTACCATTTGGGAATATAGTTGATTTTTGTATATTGATGTTGTATCCTGCAACCGCTAAACTCATTTATTAGTTCTTATAGTTTTTAGATATTTTCCTTAGGATTTTCCATGTACAGACATGCTAATGTCATTAATTAACAGAGATAATTTTATTCTTCTTTTTCCTAATCTGGATGCCTTTCATTTCATTTCCATGCTTAACTGTTCTGGTGAGACTCTCCAGAACATTTGAGTAGCAGTGGCAAGAGGAGATATCTTTGTCTGACTTCTGATCTTAGGAGAAAGGTTTTCAGTCTTTCACAGTAAGTATATCAGCTATGGGTTTTTGGTAGATGCAACATATTTTCTTTTACAAAACAATGAACCAATAAAGGATTGTCAATTTTTACCTTGCTTCTGGAAGAAAGCTTAAATTTATGGGTGAGAGCAAATTTAGTAGACTATCTGGTCTGCCCCACTGACATGCTGCTGTTTGTTGAATAACATTTGCTTATCAGGCATTTATTTTCCATGCTTAGATTCATATATTGCTGCATGGCCACAAACTTAATTTTTATGCCTGCATTTTAGTACTGTTAATGGCTTATAAATATGTTTTTACTTTATAACTTATTTCTTCCTAATATCTCAATGATTATAATCAAAATCAAAGTTAAAATAATACTCATGTATTTATTAATCAAGTACTAGTAATGGTCATATCATTTTAACACTCCTGTTAATTTTTCCCTTATTGATTCTGACTGTGGTTTTGATAACCACTACCTTGATAATAACTGTTGTGAAACAATATCTTTTGAATATAAGAAGGGGACACTCATGTGCCCCCACCAATGGCTTCCTTGAGGTGACATTATCTGACTATCTGTATAGACCAGCACCATCTAATAGAAATTTTGCTAATGATCAAATGTTCTCTCTTCATACTGACCAATCTGAATACTAATTAAGTCCCTCAGTCTCATTAATCACATGTCAAGGGCACAATGCCCTTGACATGTGATTAATGAGACTGAGGGACTTAATTTTTAACTTTGATTTTAATGAGTTTAAGTTTAAATAATCACAGGAGATCAGTGCCTTTCCTATTGGACAGTGTTTGCAGCTTTCATCTGCCTCATTCCCATGTGCTTCCAAAAGCAGTTTCTACCCAAGGGCCTGGAATTTTTTTTACCAACACAAATTAGTATTCAGTCATTTTTCTCCATGATCTCCATGTCCTTAGAACTTGGAATTATGCATTCTGATAGATGGCTTTTCAGCAAGTGTTCATGTTGGAACTAGAAAGTTCTTTTTAAGTCTTTTAAGAAAAAAGCTGCCTCCCACACTTGAAAAAAATCTTTGACGAAGGTATGTCTGGGGCAACACATTTCCCTGGGGCCTCTTTCTGCATCTGGACTCCTCTTCATTTCTGTGTTCACAACATTCACCAGCAGTAACAACTGTATTTGTTGAATAGCTGCTGTGTTACAAGAAATGTTAACAGTCCCTGTGTGTAAATTTTCTAATTTCTACAACAAGCCCATAAATTAGATATCATATCTCCAATTTTGGGGGAGAAAACCAGAGATTTAAGTAACGTAGCCAAACTCTAGCAACTGGTAAATGGCAAAATCAGGGCTCTGGTGTATTGCACATTTTAATTCTCTCATCCTAAAGTGAGCTGGAGAATCTTAGTTTCACCATTGACTAGCTGTGTGGCCTTGGGAAGTCACTTATTCTCCCTGACCTTCAGTTCCCACATCTGGAAAAAGAGAAATTAACAATGGACACCTCCAGGACAGACAAGGAGTTAGCCTGAGGTTTTATGAGGGCCTTCCAGGTGCAGAGGGGCCCAGGGCTTGCTTCCTGGGCTATCTTCAATTCCATCCCTATCCCTCCTGGCATGTGAATTTATTTTTGTCCTTGATTTTTTTTTTTTTT
>ML103704.1:0-47839 GCA_003697995.1 Taxidea taxus jeffersonii | reverse complement strand
TTTTTTTTTTTTTTGCATGATGGCTTATTGTTATTATCAGTAAAAACACTTAGCTGAACTGAATTTCACCCAATAGACATTTAGTGAGTCTCTGCTATGGTCAGGAACCATTCTGGGTGTTGAACACAATCAGTGGCTGAATTCAAATTCCAGAAAGCGGAATGTATCCTTTTCTAGCTAAAATTTGTCTAAAGTTTACCACGGTTTACCAATTCTAAGTGCTTTACACGCATAACTCACGCAATTCTCATGGTAACACTTTGTAGCAATGAATATTAGTATTCTAATACTCTAATCCTCACCACAGAGTTAAGGAAACTGAGGAACAGAAAGGCTGAGCTACTTGCTACATGTGACACAATTTATAAACGATGGAGCTGGGGGCTCAAATCCAGCCAAGCTGGCTGCAAAGCCCCCACTCCTAACCCTGAGGCTCTGAGGTCCACCATCCTTGTGTCTGCAAGTTACCATGAGAAAGTCATTCCAGAGCCAGGGCATGAAGGAACACCTCCAAGAGGCGCTCAAACAACCCTGAGCACTGCCTGCAAACAAAACATGCGGTAGGCTGGATGGGGAATACAGAGTTGTCTAAGAGTTATGCTCCATGCCCAGGAACCTAGACTGTAAGTCTAGGAAAGAGCATGATTAAAAAGTACACAGTGGGGGCACCTGGGTGGCTCAGTGGGTTAAGGCCTCTGCCTTCAGCTCAGGTCATGATCCCAGGGTCCTGGGATCAAGCCCCACATCAGGCTCTCTGCTCAGTGGGGAGCCTGCTTCCCCCTCTCTCTCTGGCTGTCTCTCTGCCTACTTGTGATCTCTGTCTGTCAAATAAATAAATAAAATCTTAAAAAAAAAAGTACACAGTGACTTGTAGAGCAAATGACGTATAAGTGCAAAGTTGCTGATAGAAAGTCCTACGCACTTCGCACAGAGATCAGTTCAGGTTTGGTTACCCGGAAACACTTGTGATTGATGGGGCAGCGTGTCACATGTATCTTAAAGGAAGGGTCAGATTTCAGCAGATGGAGAAGAGGCAGCGATGAGAACTTTCCTGAAAGACAAAAAGACAGAAGCCATGGGGTAGAGGTGAGGCACAGTGAGACATTTCTCTGACAGTCAGCGGGAGCTCCTCTTGCTGTGCCCTTCAGCGTCTGTAGGAACAAGTGAGTTTGACAAAAGGTGGGTTGTAAAGAGGTAAAGGCCATGGGCAGAACTGTGAGGACTGGCCACCCTCATGGGGGAAGAAGGGCAGAGGGGCCACCCCTCTGGCAAGTAAAGGAGAGGAGAAGCAGGAAGGTGGGTGTCTCAGAAGCTGTGGGATGAAGAAACCTGGAATAGCCAGAGATCAAGAGTGCAAACAACATAGAGACATCGAGAAAAACAGAGACCAAAAATAAGGTTTTTTTTTGTTTCAGTATTTAGGACATGATGGGTGTTCCTCAAGGGAGCCCTTGCGATGAAACAGCAAAATGGGCCTAGGCTGGTGAGCCCTCAGTGAGGGCAGCAGGGCCAGGGACCAGCCATGGAAAGGGAGCGACTAGTGTCATCCCCATGGAGACATAGGTAGTGGCCAATCCCCCTAAACAGGAGGTCCAGGGAGGAAGGGAGGTAGTTTAAAACATGCAAAAAAGCCTCAAAGTAATGCCCCAAGGAGACCCAAATAGGGCATCCTACTAAAGATGGCCATGATGAATCATCTAGAACCCACCCAAGAAGTGAACCAGCCTGGTGTGGGGGCAAGACTTGATTCTTGAATATCCCTCAACTCCTTTGAGAGCTGGCAGGCTTGAAGATTTTAGTAAAGTTTGAGGCAAGGGTGTAACAGGTCCTGTCCTCTCTCTTGCCTCACACATACAGGCATTGGTCTCATTTTCTGAGCTCTTTCAGGGGCCATCTATCTGTCCTTGCTCCAGCTCCAGCCTCCATGGGTGGGCTGTGCATGTGAGTCAAGACCCAGGCTCAGCACAGGCAACCACTAGGACGTCAGACCAACATCTGCCTGCTCCCACTAGCAGACAACCAGACCCTCCAAATCTGCTGGTCTTTCCTTCTCTCTGTGAAGGTGCAGAGGCACCCATTCCAGGGTTCCTTAGACCTTAGTTTCTATGCTGTCCCCCCCCCCCCCAGCTTTCAGGAGGCAGTGCTTGTCCTTGACACAGCTCCAGAGCTCCACCCTGGGATAAGACGTGGGGAAATGCAGGAAAAGGACCACTGTACCTCCTCCCTTTCACTCTTGGAGTGCCCAAACCCCACCCCTTTGGTCACTATCAGTAGAATCCCAGGGAGGGGTGAGTGGGCGGGCACATGCTTGTCTTTTACTTGTGAAGAGGCCACACTGCCCTTCTCTCTTACAGGGTCTGCGCTCTGCTGGACCAAAGAGGCAAGACACCCAGCTAAAAGGTGGAATCCGCGTGGGGTTTCCCTGGAGCGAAATTTCTTGTCCCAGGACAAGGGCCCTGCGTCCTCACACCCATTAAACTTTTCAGCCCAAGTTTAGAGCTCTCCAACTTTTGGGGCTTTGTTTAGAGATCAACAGCGCCGCCCTCTGGTGTTTGGCTGTGAGTGACCATAGCGGAGAGGTGGCACAGGATTTAAAAAAAAGAAGTTGTCCCTCCCTTATTTTTCCCCCTCCCTTATGTTTTGGACACCCCCTCACACCACACACACACACACACACACACACACACACACACACATTCTTGGTATGTGAATAAGCGGGAAAGGTCGCGAAAGTGACAGATTCCCATCCTCGTCCCGGCTGTCCCCACCCTGTCCGTCCGGAGGACCGTCTTACTGCAACGCGAGTGGCATTACGTTGCACCTTTCTATCACTCTGATCTCTCAGCCAAATGCAAAATTCCTTAACCGTCCCAAGCCAGATTCGCTTAGAGCCCGCGAGGGCTCCCGTGCGCCCCTTTTGGGGTGTGAGATGGCCTATCCCTCGGTGAAGCTGGATAAAAACAGACGGAACAGGCTAGCGCGCTCCCCAACACGCCCGCTCCTACAGGGCTCTGCAAGAATTCACCTCATGCTCAGCGACCCGCGGGTCCTTGATTGTGCGCGGAGCGCGCCAGTGTTAGCCAGTTCTTCCCCCTTCCCCCATCATCGCGCCAGCCACACCCTCTGTCCTCTGAGACCCAGTACACCCTGGTCTCCTGCTCTAGGCGCCGGGGCTCGGGGCGGGGTCCAGTTTTTTCTTCGCCACTGCTTCTCTGAGGGAAGCCCACGCCCTTGACAGCCCCTCCCCAAAGCGTCTTCTAGGCGGGCACCTCCCCCTAGAGCCGGGCGGGTCGTGGGCACTACCTCCCCACAGCTCATGCAAAGCCCTCCTCTCTTGTCTCCACTTCACAGAGTTCCGCAGTCCAACTTCCCTCGAAATCGGTGGTAACATTCTTTTATAAGAAAAAGAAAGAGGACCGAGAGATTAGGAGGGGCTGCGTATTAAGCCCCCTTTACGACCGCGAGCCTGAGGGCCCTAGTGGAGGGGGAGGACATTGTCTTGCTGACAGAGGTGCTGTCTTCCCGCGGCGCCTGCGCCTGGCGATCCCGCCTGGGGACCTCCCAGCGCCCCGGCCGGGTTTACTCATCCCGGCTAGGTGATCCCAGGCGCAAGGGCGGGCACAAGGCGTCCGGAGAACCCAGTAATCCGAGAATGCAGCATCAGCCCTTCCCACCAGGCACTTCCTTCCTTTTCCCCGAACGTCCAGGAGGGAGGGCCGCGCACTTATAAACCCCCGCCCCGGCCCGCCCGCATGTCAGAAGCTGCTTCGCCAGCGCTGCGCGCCGCGGCTGGACACGTCTGGGCTGGGACCTACGCTAGCGGCTATCGCCGGCCGCGGCGCCCTGCGCTTCTCAGTCCCCTCCGAGCTCTAGCCCTGTCGCGGCTTTTGCGCTCTCCCCCGCGCCTGCACTCGGCGTGCTGGGACAGCATGCTCCGGGTCCTACTCCTCAGCGTGCTGGCCCCGGCGGGTCTGGGGCTCCCCACATCCCCAGAGCCTCAGCCACGCGGCAGCCAGTGCGTCGAGCACGACTGCTTCGAGCTTTTCCGGGGCCCCGCGACCTTCTTCGCCGCCAGCCAGGCCTGCGAAGGGTTAGGGGGCCACCTGATGACTGTGCGCTCCTCAGTGGCGGCTGATGTCATCTCCTTGCTACTGAGCGGCGATAGCGGCGACAGCCCGCGCCTCTGGATAGGCCTACAGCTCCAGTCCGGTTGCAGCGACCCAGGGCAACTCGGGCCCTTGCGCGGCTTCCAGTGGGTTACCGGCGATAACCGCACCAGCTACAGCAGGTGGGCGCGGTTCCACGTTGACCCAGCGCCTCTCTGCGGTCCCCTGTGCGTCGCAGTCTCGGAAGCTGGGGCTCTAGCACCCGGCGAGCCAGCCTGGGAGGAGCAGCAGTGCACTGCAGAAGCTGATGGTTTCCTCTGCGAGTTCCACTTTGCAGCCTCCTGCAGGCCCCTGCTTGTGGACTCTGGCGCCGTGGCGGCAGCGGGTGTAACGATCACTTATAACACCCCGTTCGGGGCCACTGGCTCGGACTTCCAGGCGCTACCCGCGGGTAGCTCTGCCTCTATAGCGCCCTTCGGAGTGGAGCTGGAATGCGAGGCGGCACCAGGAGAGACCGAGGCGCGCTGGGGCCGGGATGACCAGGGCGCCTGGGACTGCGGCGTGGAGAACGGCGGCTGCCAGCACACTTGCAACAGGAGCTCTGAGACGTCGCACTGCTTCTGCCCAGCTGACGCCTACCTACTGGATGACGGGCGCTCCTGTGCCGCACAAGCGGATCACCCGTGCCACAAACTCTGCGAGCACTTTTGCCATACCAACAACCATGTGCCCGGCTCTTACTTGTGCATATGCGAGACGGGCTACCGGCTGGCTGCAGACCAGCACCGGTGCGAGGACGTGGACGACTGTATCCAGGTGCCCAGTCCGTGCCCGCAGAGATGTGTTAATACGCGGGGCGCCTTCGAATGCCACTGCAACCCTGGCTTCGAGCTGGTGGACAACGAGTGCGTGGAGTCAGTGGACCCGTGCTTGGGGAGTAAGTGCGAGTACCAGTGCCAGCCTGTGGGCCAGACAGACTATCGCTGCATCTGCGCTGAGGGCTTCGCACCCAGCCCTCACAACCCACACAGGTGCCTAATGTTCTGCAACCAGACTGCATGCCCAGCAGACTGCGATCCCTACAGCCCAACTTCCTGCCAGTGCCCTGAAGGCTACATCCTGGACGACGGCTTCATGTGCACAGACATCGATGAGTGCGAAAATGGAGACTGCCCCGGGGCCTGCCGCAACCTCCCAGGCACCTACGAGTGCATCTGCGGGCCTGACTGTGACCCCACCGAAGTGAACACTGATGGTGACGGTGACGCTGGCTCTGGGGAGCCCCCAGTCAGCCCGACTCCCGGCGCCACCTTGAGCCCCTCACCTGTAGGGCCCTTGCATTCTGGAGTGCTCATCGGCATCTCCATCGCCAGCCTGTCTCTGGTGGTGGCGCTTTTGGCGCTCCTGTGCCACCTGCGCAAGAAACAAGGCTCCACGAGGGCAGAGCTGGAGTACAAGTGTGGTTCCCCTGCCAAGGAGGTGGTGCTCCAGCACGTGCGAACTGAGCAGATGCCTCAGAAACTCTGAGAAGCCTCTTTCCTGTCCCCTGCTGTGGGGTGGAACTTCCCTCCCTCCTGTGTCTCTCCCCCTCCCCCAGCCTTACTCCCTGGGCACCTATTCCAAAGCACTTTAGCTGGCATCAGAACTGGAGAAGATTCTGCCCCCCTTCTTTTGCTGATTCCAAACTTGGCTGGGGAGCAGGGGTTGGAAGGAGTATGCGCCCCCAGCCACTTCCATGGCATCATTGCAGGACTAGGCAAAGACGGCAATTTATAGCAAAGATATAGACTGCAGAAAGTCTCATGACCTCGCCAAAGGGGCACAGGAAGGGGGAGCCTTCTTGGCTGGCAGCCTTTAGGTCAGACTTGCAATCCCGTGGACTAGTAAGTGTAATCAAGGTGTGGATAATGACCAAGATATTTATTTTTTTAAAGTATTTAGTATTTGTGTTTCCTTTTTCCCCTCTACCTGTATATCTTCAGTACCCACTTTGTATCCCTCCCTCCTTCCTTCCCTTCTTCACTTCCCTTTCCCTATCTGTATATTTATATATTTCTACTCTTCAGGTGGGAGTTAAACCATCTTGGTGGTGTTCCCAGCACTCTCACATTGCTGAAGCCAAGCCCCAGTTCCTTTTGTTATTCCTCCCAATTTTCCCCTCCCTGGAATTCAGCCCACCCACCCGGAGTCTCCCTACCTAGTCACCCTCCTTCTGTCCTTCCATGTCTACCTTGGCAAAATGTCTGTATGAAGCAGAATCAAAAACACTACAATCAAGGTTGGTTGAGAATTTATTTGCTCTTGAACCAGGCTTGCTAATTTATCCTGAAATTTCAGACTTCCAGAGTAATATCATTCCAGAGTAATATCATTTTAACAAAAGTTAAGATGTGAGGGCATTCATTGAACTAGTGTTGCCAGACTGTCACAGAAATTCAACCCAAGGAGTTTTTTAATTTTTATTTTTTTAAACAATGAGCCTGGGTTTTATTGTTGTCATTTTCATTTGAACTGAAAGTTCTTTATTGTTGTTGAGCTTCTTATGTCAGTTTCTTTTTCCCATTATTATAATTGTTGTTGTTGTTATTACTGGTTATTTTTGACAATGTTGAAAATGTTCTCATTATTGCTCTAGATTAAGACGGGAATGAAGTTCTTCCCAGGAAAGAGTTTAAGAAAGCTCTGAGCTGCACAATTCATGTGTTACCATTTTGAATCTTACTCTTTTTGTAATGTGTGCTCTAAAACAAAACCAGTTCTTTGGGAACTTGGGGATGAAGCCTGGAGGTTGCCCAACTAGGGCCTCACCTTGATCAGGCCTTTGGGAATTTCTCCCACTTTAAATGGGCCTTCTAACCCTGGCCACTTAGAACATAGTCCCTGGACAAGAAGTGAGAGCTGCTCTTGGCAGCTGGCTAGAAATGCAGAAGCTCCAGCTACACAAGAATCCATATTTTAACAAGATCTGCAGGGGTCTACTCAATATAGCTTGAGAAGAACTGTTTCAGACAGCTTCCAACTTTCTGGAATACATTAAATATAGATCAGCAATAAGCAGCAGGCCAAGTCTGGGCCTATATTCTCAAGAAACTGAGGAATTTTCAATTTATAGATTTGCTTTCTGATAGAAAAGACTAGGTACACACCTTTAGACATCGCTACACAGGGTTGTTGGTTCAACTAAGCTAGGAATGAATTGTGTTTCACTGTATGGGAAAAATGTATCATACAAGTGTATCTTTTGTAAAACAAAGATTTTCCTCTATTTTGTAAACTCAGCACATTTGTACATAGTTATTTATTTATTGGAGATAAACTAGAACACAGGCAAAACTCTTGCTTATGACATCACATGTAGAAAATAAACAAATAACAAAGTGCTCTTGACTTTTGTATCTGTTCACCTACCCTTCTCCAATCCCCTCATTTTATGTCATTAAACAGGGCTCACAAAAAAAAATGAAGTGCTGGGAGGCACCTGGAAAGGCAGCTCCACACCCCATTACTAACTCCATCTGCTCATGGCACCGTCTCTGACTTTCAAAGATCTTTCCAGAGAAGATTGTTTTCACTGTAGAAGGACTTCATGTTATGTCTGTGAGCATAAATATTTATGTTTTCTTCTGTAACCATAACAACTTCGTACATAAGACTTGTGTCTATGTGTTTTGAAACACATTATAGGATTATTTGTTGGGATGAGTTAAAGAAACAGTTCTTGGGGGCATTTCTAGAATCCCAGCTGTGTGTCCTTCCTGTGAATAGTTTGGCATTATCTGCCCTCTGAGATATCCAAATACAACAGTCACGAGGGGTCTCAGTCTGTGGCCAAATTCAAAGAATGATTTCCACATACTAAGGTCTCATGCAGTATTAAATCATTCTTTTTTTCTGTTGGAGATTAGAAATACTGCGTTTTGTAGGACACATATTTCCTGGGGCCCTTTTCCTCGGAATGTGGCACTGGCTGAATTTTATATAGAGTGCTCTGAAAATTTTCATAAAGCAGAAGCTGGAAGACAACTGAGTTTGATCAAATATTCAAACATTTATTATACATCTGGATAATGCTGGATTTCTCAGCTTAACTTTGCATAGTTACTGTTGCAAAGATGCAGCAGGAGATTCTGTATCCATCCTGGATGAAGCTGACAGCCTTGAGGTGTGTGGGGGCGTGGCTACTATGTATAGCACCCTCCCAGGATCCTAAGTAGGGTAATGGTGCCTTTAGGAGTTTGGCAGACTAGCAGAATAAGGAAATCAGTAGTAGGTACATGTGAAGGAAAAAGTTGGTATGTGTCAGCAAAGCAGGCACACATGAATTGTGTTGGGGGTCTAGAGGAGAGAGCAGTAGCTTATAGATTTGTCCTTACTACTAGACTTCATTTTTCTTTTCTTTTCTTTTTAAAAAAATATTTTATTTATTTGACACAAAGAAAGAGAGAGACAGTGAGAGAGGGAACATGAGCAGGGGGAGTGGGAGGGGGAGAAGCAGGCTTCCTGCTGAGCAGGGGCGTGATCCCAGGACCCCAGGATCAGCTCTAGCCAAAGGCAGATGCTTAATGACTAAGCCACCCAGGCGCCCCTGGACTTCATTTTTCAAAAGCATCAGCTTCCAAGTAGCTTGCGAATGAACTAACTAGGGCTCATTGCTTTAGGGTTTCTCTAAAATCCAAAGGAGGGGGATTTTCTTAAGGAATATAAGAAGACCAAAACACACTTTTAAGATTCAGAGTTGAAAACCCTTACGGGGTCATCTTGGACCCCAGGACACTGGTGGGGTGGGAGCCCAGTCCCTCCACACACTCCTCATTCCCTGTCCTGTGGGAAGTTAAACATTCCCGCTTACAGGCCTCCTCTAAACTTGGGATTCTCAAAACAACTGGGAAACCACAGCCCCACTCTGAGAAAAATGCCAGGATCACATAAACAAATCAGTCGGCTATAGGAACTTCAGAATTTAGAATCAGAGTAAACCTTATGAAACAGGGGCTGTGGATCAATTTGTATGGTCTCGTTTTCTGTTCACATTATGGGATATCCAGGTCTGAGGGAGAATTCCAAATCTCAGTATGTGGTATGTGTTTGCTGATGATAATCCACAGCTTGCAGAGCCTGGGGAAGAAAGTCAAGCTCATACTTGTGGATAAGTCAGAATTTGATTTTATGAGTTAAATGGCATCTGTCCCCTCCTCAGATCTAGCTCCTTTTATTGGACTAGTTCGGCAAATATTTAGTGAGCATATACTCTGTGCCTGGTTTAGTGATAGGCAGGGTAGCAACCTTCTACCTTGAGAAGCTTACACTCTGGTGGGGGAGACAGATATAAAACAAATAATTGCCCCCAAACTGTATTGAACTTAGACACGGCAGTAGGATCTGGGGAGGAGAAGCTCAGCACAACAGGTCGGTGGGATTTAGGCTGCATGAGTAAAGAAGGTATCTTTGATGAGCTGACCCTTAACATTAGACAAGGAGGGACGAGGGTTAGTCAAATGCAGAGTGGAGAAGAAAGCAGTCTGGGTAAAGGAACAGCATGTGCAAAGGCCCTGTGCAGGGAACAGTCTTGGGAGAGGGCATGAAGCATGGTGAACAAGGGGAAGGTGGCCAAGATGGAGCTGGATAGGTAAGAGTGGAGGGGAGAGGATACTCCATATTAGAATTCTAGTGAATTCTATCCCAGAAGCAAGTGTGCCAGTCAAAGAGTTTTAACAAGAGCACACTGGTATTCTATTTCTGTACTAAAATTGCTTGAGAAGGTAACAGCCACTTTTAGGCTTATTTGCATGTCCCCCTGGGCAGACACCTGGATGGTTTCCCTTATAAGCATCCAGCAGGACTAACAAGGGGCTTGGGTGTCATATACACCTGGATTAGAATCCCAGCCTGACACCAGGTGGTCACATAATCACAGGTACCATGCAGCCCCTGTAAGGCTGTAAAGTGGGGTGCTAAACAAGTGCCATCCCACAGGGTTTCCATGAGCATTAGATGAGGTGAGTTAGCACAGATTTGGGTACATAGCAGGTGCCCAATAAATGCTAGCACATGTGTCATAAGTAAATGGATGCATCTGTGGATAAAAACAAATGATTAAGTTGCGATCTCAGTTGTCTTGAGAACAAATCCGAGGTGTGTACGAAGTAGAAAGTATTCTTTGCAGGCAAGGTGCAGTCACTTGGGAGAGATGCTGTCCACCCTTGAGGGAGCATTCTGGTAGGAACTGGGGGATCCTTAAGGGGGAAGATGTTTGAACAGGGTGAGAAGCAGCTCCTGGGGAGCCACAAAATCCTGCTTCCAAATTCTCTTCTCCCTGCTCATAAAGCCCATCAAAGCATAGGGGTGCAGAGATCCCCTCCAGTGTGCTCCTGGGTAGGCCACAGAGAAGGAGAGAATATACTCCAAAGTACCCTGCTTGCTTTCTCAGGACCCAAAAGAGAAAGAAAAAATTGGCTCCAGCCCAGGCAGCCCCTGGGGCCGTGGGAAAGGCAGCACTACCCACACCCTCACCCTAACTGCCCGAAGGGGCCCCCAAGTGTAGCAACACCAAAGAGGAACTGGCAGAAGAGAAAGGAATCATCAGTTGAAAACGACTAGTGGCCCCAGCTGCCCACACTCCTGATGAGTGACTTTGGGCAAATCTCTAAGCTTTGACAACCATCTGCCTCACTAAGGCAGTGCAAGGGGGCTGGTCGGGGGTGGGCACCTAAATGCCACCAGGGGAGTCACAGACTCTGCTGTGACTGAGTTTCCTGGCCCTGCCACACATGGGAATCCTCTCCTCCCCCCAGAAAACAGGGTCAGCTCTCACCTGTGTCTCAGGAAAGGTAGCATCATCTCTTAAAGGGTGCTCTCTATCAGAAAAATATGAACATTTGCTCATCTTCCTCTTTCTTTGTGGGGAGAAAGGAGACCTAAGCTCCTAAGGATCTAAGTGGTGTTGATCACTGATTAGGGGCCAAAAGAATTAAAATCTGTGAGCCTGGAGAGTTCTGGCCATTAGGACCATGAGTGCCAGGAAGAGCAGGCTAGGCCCAGATGGTGGATAGTGCATTTTACTTGAACTTTTTTTTTTAAAGGAAAAAAAATCACAATACAATTGACATACATTAAAATTCTCCCCTTTTGGAGACCAAATCTGTAAGTCCTGAAGAATACACACATTCCTGGAACTAGCACCATCATTAACATATAGGACAGTTTTGTCACACCAGAAAGTCATTCAGGCCACTCCCCTCCACCGCCATTGGAGTTGTGAGCACACACCAGATGAGGCTTCTTTCCTCCCTGCTGCCTGCCAACCCTCCGCCTGCCCCTTCAGGGTCTCCCCACACCAAGGATCCTATGTTTTCACGTTTGAATCACAAAGATGAACTTTTCTAAGCTTTGACCAGACTGCCTGACTCTCTTAACCTCCGGCAAACAGGTTTCAGTGAAATCTGACTCCTGTGTCTCCTAGCACCTTGCTTATTGGCCCCGTGTTCTGGACTCATGCTGCCAAAATTCCTAGCAGCCCACCAGGAGTGTGCAAAAAAACAAAAAAGCAAGATGACAAATCCCATGCCACAATTTCAGGGGTGGAGCTTGAGGGTGCAATAAGGAAGCAAGGAGGGGTGCCTGGGGGCTCAATCAGTAAATGTCTGCCTTCATTTGGCTCAGATCATGACCCGGGGTCCTGGGATGGAGCCCCATATCAGGCTTCCTGCTCAGCAGGGAGCCTGCTTCTCCCTCTCCAGCTCTCCTATGCGTGTGTTCCCTCTCTCACCATATTTCTCTGTAATAAATAAATAAAATCTTTTTAAAAAATAAAGAAGAAAGGAAGGGGTGTTCAAAGAGAAATGATGGTGCTGCCTACTCACACTTCTTGAGGTGCCTCCATCTGCCATTCTGGTTGTGGACAGGGCTAGGTAACAGGAGATCCCCAAGTTCTAACCTAGGGGGGTTCTGTTGGTCTTGTGTTAAATGGGGGCGAATTATTATTTCATGTCTTTAGGGAAAACCGAGGTTACAAAGCACATATATAAACACATTTTCATCATGGTCAAGGCTCCGTGGGGGGTATCCAAGTTCATGTGAAAACACATCCCCTGACCTTTTCAGGCGTTTCTTCATAAAATAATACAGGCAACGCCCGGCTCTTCCTTTCGTTTTCAGAACATGTGCCCTGGGGTCCAGCACTATCTCTTTTTGTTTTGAGAGAGTCCTTCTCCCTTTTTTTTCTTTTGGTCAGCAGGTTCAGATGTAGGCAAACAACTGATTTCCTCTCACAAGAGAAATGAAATATTTTTTTTTAACATCAGATTCTAACAGAATCAAAATCCTTCTCAGCTTGTTTTGAAAGTGTGATTACAAAGGAGAAAAAGAACCCTAGGGATGTATTAGTTCAAAGTCACATCCACTGGAGACAGGGGAGCAAGTCACAGAAGGGTTTCAGGATCCAGTGAAAAACACCAAGATTCTAAACTGGGTCCGTGATGATATCATACCTCCTGGGGCCACGCGCCAGGCATTTTTCTGACTTCCTGCCTGAAATAAATCTTTTTTTTTTTTTTTTAATGGGACATATCATGACTGGTATTATCCTGAGATGAACCTTCTTCTCTTCCACATATTGAACATGAGGCAACTTCTCTTTATTATCTTTCTGGAATTTTCTTTCTGGCTTCACACTGAGGCTGGACCCAACTGTTTACTCATGGGTTGTTTGATTCCCAAGCAGACCCTCCTTCAGCCACCCAGCTGGGAAGAGGTGCTTTGCCACAGCATCCTAAATCCTCCCCTCTTCCTTCTGCCTCTTGCTTCAACTCCTTCTAATTCCTGGAGAATTAAAGTCTCCCACAGACTCTGGGGATCTTGAGCCTTGCACACCATCACCCCTGTCCTAGGGGCACACCTTGTTAAATTTGTCTTGAAATGATGATTAAAACCAAAAGTACCACTTTGAGAGATTCTTTACCAGAAAGTGATTCCTGTCTTTTGTCAAACATTTCACCCCTTCTCCCAAAGGTGGGATGTCGGAAATCCAACAGTAGCACGATGTGAAGGGAAAGTCGCAGAGCAAGTCTTGTCTTCTGTCTGAACGTCCAGAGCTTAGGACAGGGAACACGGGACTACTCAGCAGCAAGGCACTTGCAGGCCTGGGATAAATGGAAATGATGTGTCCACCATACACTTGAAGTGTATCCAACTCTGAAAAGCTTTGGAGGGAGTCTGAACCCTTGGCTTGGAGGGGAAGCCATGCTCTCTCCAAAGTTCAGAGTAAAAAACTATGAGGTCATTGAGAAGTTGGGACTTTGCCCAGGGAGGTACTCAAGCTCCTGGTTTGTGGGTGAGGGATTTCTGGACCCCAAGGTGGTTCTTTTCATATATGGTAGGTCGAAAGGACAGCGTTTCCTCAGTAAATGGGCTGAGAGAGCTCAGGAAACGGTATGAGTGGGTGGCTTCCCTCAATTTAGGGAGCATACTGCCCCCAGTTCTGGTCCCTTCTTGTCTGCCCATGCTATTGGCAGCCCTCCCCATCAGGGCATGGATCACTGTCACCACAAGGGAAGTGCGTGGGGACAAAAACCATCCCCACCTTGACTGGGGTGGCAGTTGAACAATTGTAGTTGGTGCACATTTGTGGGAATCCATAGAGCTGAGCACCTAGAAAGAGTGATTGTTGCCAGATGTAAATTATACTTCAGTAAAAATAGATGAAAAAGAAATCACAGCCTCCTCCAGAGTGGCTAAAGAAATCTTAAATTAAAAAAAAAAATCCAATTCTCTGTACAGACTTTGCTGTCTAGTTCTCTGCCAGCTGGTCACCATTCGAATACTGGGCCTTCTTCTGGGCCAGGCCCCCGTACAGTTTTGTTCTGGCCTTTCTCCAGGGGCCATGGAGCTTTCCTGCAGTTACACTGGGCTGGTAATTCAGTGCTTTGTCCCTGGTCTGTGTGTCTGCAAGTCTGTCCTCCCAAGGCTGCCACACATTCGCACTGTGCCAGCGCTGACATCAGGCAGCCCATCTAGACCCAGGCACTGCACCCCCCATGTGGCATCAGTGGGTGCCCACAGTGTCTTTCCGTAATAGAAAGCCGTAGTTTTTATTTTAACCAAGTCAGTACTTCCATTCTAGGTGACACAATTAATGATATTGGATTTTTTTTAAGTTCTCCCCCATTTTCAGAGGCACCCCTCCTGGTTAGACACTAAGCCCAGGGTCCCAAATCCTTAAGGGAACTTATGCGGCACTGTTGGTCTGTCTCCCAGTGCCTCTTGCTGACTGGGCATCATCTATCCCTTGTCCTAATCCCTTGGGGATCATCAGTCCCTACCACCGCAGGTCCTTTGCACATGCTGTCCCATCTGCCTTGAGCCCTTTGTACTTTCCATGCTACCCCCTTCTTTTCCTGGTTGAGTCTTACTCGTCCTTTAAGGAGTCATCTCCAGCAAACTTCCTAGGGAAACCCACCCTGATAACCATGTCAGGTTCTTTTAGTACATTATCTCATAGAAACCAGAGTCCATTCCTGGGTTGCTCTAATTTCAGCTTAAAAGTCTACTCTCCTTTCTGTGGTTCTCTGATTAATGCTCATCTTTGGCCACCTAACTTCCAAGTTTCATAAGAACAGAGGGGCAGTCTGTGGAGGCTCCCCATGGTGCCTCAACGCTGCCAGAAGCAGCACTCACTGTGTTGTGTGCACACACCTTCACCTGCACACAGCTCCCCAGAGCAGAGCTTTGAAGTGTGATGCTGATGGATGGTATCTAACCCAGGACAGAGCCTTAGGATTCTGACATTTGTGCTTAAGTAATCTGAGGCTTTTCTGTCACCTACTCAGAGTAAGGGATAGTGAGAGACAGGGATGTGTTTTGATCGACAGCCTGCCTGAAAAAATCTTCAAAAACCCAAATTTACAGGCCTTGGCCCAGTTACTGCTCAGGCTGCCATGTCCAGTTTCTGAGGAGCATAGCCGAACATTGGGGCCTTTTTCTTCTTTGATATCAGCCTTTGGCACCTAAGGAGTGCTAGGTATGATGTTTTTAATGAAAGTAAAGCCAAGAATTTAAAGATAAAAATGAAAATAGTACACATCTTTGCTCCATGACATAGTGCCGACAGATTAGGCAAGAATTCTGATAAGTGATCACCTGCCAAGTTCAAATACCATCTTCTGACCATACGGTAAAAATAAACACCTGGCTTGTCACTGAACAGCAAGTTAAAGACCACTTCAGAAGGCAAGGCAAGTTCACTGATTGAAGGGGGTGCCTAAAGGCTGTTTCTAATATTCATAGCAGCAATGGCCACAGTCACCAAACTGTGGAAAGAACCAAGATGCCCTTCAATGGACGAATGGGCAAAGAAGATGTGGTCATATATACTATGGAGTATTATGCCTCCATCAGAAAGGATGAATACCCAACTTTTGTATCAACATGGACAGGACTGGAGGAGATTATACTGAGTGAAATAAGTCAAACAAAAAAGTCAATTATCATACGGTTTCACTTATTTGTGAAGCATAAGGAATAACATGGAGGACATGGGGAGATGGAGAGAAGTGAGTTGGAGGAAATTGGAGGGGGAGATGAACCATGAGAGACTGTGGACTCTGAGAAACAAACTGAGGTTTTGGAGGGGTGGGGGGTGGGGGGTTGGGTGAGACTGGTGGTGGGTATTATGGAGGGCACGTATTGCATGGAGCATTGGGTGTGGTGCATAAACAATACATTTTGGAACACTGAAAAGAAAAAAAAAAGCTGTTTCTACCCAGGTGAATAACGTTTTCATTCATTTTGAAGCCAAAAGCTGTTACAGTCAACAGAGCAGGATTCAGGTCAAAGAGTGCCTATGTGGCTGACCCCCCCCAGGTAGGTGACATGTGTGAGTGATCTCAGGACACCAGCTGCCTCCATCCCTAACTTCATTTCACTGTAATCTTGCTGCTCAGGATGGGAGGGTTTTAGGCAATCAGCTGTTCCAAAGGCCTCAGGGTTGATGCTAACAAAGGCCAATAGCACTGTTGATGGGTTCTAACTGTTCCCAGGACAGATGCTGCTGCCAGTGACAAAGTGTTACCCCCCAAGAAGTGAGAAGGCTTTGCAGCTGAGGAAGACCCTGGTCAGCAGTACGCTCTCCCTGCCCTCCGGACCCCCCCGCCAGCCCCACCCCCTCCAGGGCCTGATTTATGATTCCCAAGTCAGGGGCAGTATTCATGCTCATTTTTAACAAGGGATAGAGAGAGTACTCAGCATAAAAGAATGCTGTCGTTCACCCTCCCACTGCCTCAGTTAATGGGCCTCTCCAGCGCTTTTGAGAAGGCGGTTTACAGCTGATGAGAACTCCAAACCCACAGCCTGCATTTGTGCACATTTCACATGAGAAACTGAGGCTCAGAGAAATTTCAGCACTAGTCTCTGGTGTGGCTGCTGGAGGGCCCCTGTCTCTAGGGGACTTTTTCTTTTATTGCCTAAGGCTGCCTCTGCCTCAACCATAGCCAACTAGTTTAAAATGTTGCATTTCAAATATTCAGTCCAGCAGGAGTGTTACCAAGACTCTTGGGTAGTGCCTTATCTTCCTCAGCAGAGAGTTTGCCTGGAGTAAATCACCTTGAAGACTGAAGAGAAGGACCCCAGCCCCACACAACTGCCGAGGGTGGGTGCGGTGTGGGGGCTGGCAAAGGTCCAGGAGCCCATGCCCATTTCAGATCATTGCCAGGGCCACGAACCCCTTGCTGCATTGCTCTCAGCCTGGGGGTCAACCAGATTTTCCGAGTGAGCACCCTGCTGAACACTGCAGGACACTGGGGAACAAAGAAATACTTCAGTTTCAAAGACTGCCAGGAAATTACAGATACATAAGGCCAGTGAACACCAGCACTGACTTACTCCAGATGCCCAAAGCAACTCTAGTGGGCACAGCAGGTTTGGGCTGGTCCTTGTCCATGTGTTTATGTGCATGTGTGTGTGCATGTGGGCGCATGCATGTTTGTGAGCTCAAGGTGTTCTGTGCCTTAGTTGGGAGCTTCCAGCCCACAGCCATGTCTCCAGGATATAGTACAGATTGGCTACACATTTTCTCTGCCAGACAGATGTTGAATACCCCAAGGCTCAGACCCGAAAGACCGACATCTCTACCTAGCCCACGCAGTCCTATGAGACACACTTGGATCCACACTGATTATCGCCTACACACCATACTTCTGGCTGGCCACCTAGAGGAGCAAGGATCCAATGGTTATATGCCCAAAGACAGCTCAGGAGAGGGTGTTTTTGGTTTTGTTTTTGTTTTCATTCAGTAGGGAAGAAGCTGTAATCTACAGCCACAAGGGAAAGAACATATGTCACAGTGTGCTTGTACCAGAAGACCTCTTGATTTTATCGGTGGAACTATGAGGACCCTAGGGTTCAGCTATTTGCCTGTACCACACAAATATTTATATCTAGGACCAGAAGTCAGCTCTCCTGCCTGTTTCCTAGACACCAAGCTTCTGCTCATATCAAGTAAAACTCTGATCTTGGCCTTAACACTTCAGTAAAGAGCCTTGTCCTGCTTCTTCCTTGATCTCAGAGAGGAGCTCCTGCCCGGGGTGGATGCAGAACATCCCCCTAGGCCTTACCCTGCCCTCCTGGCCCTGCCTCAATATTCTTTAGCCTCCTAGAAGCCCCCTGTACTCATCTGGGGGTGCCTGCTGGCTGCCTGAAAAGGCTCAAGTCAGGTGAGGTCTGCTAGGCTGGCAAATCCTGAGTATTTTCTCTAGAAGCCCTCCTGCCAGGAAGCTGTGAGCTCCAGGGGGCTCTTTGGAGAGCAAAGGGGCTCTCTCTTCAGCTATCCTCCCCTCCCTCCCTACCTGTGTTCCTCTCTCCTTCTGGATGGGATCAGCCAAACCCAGAAGGGTCTTCTGCTATGCTAAGCCAGGTGGCGTCTCCCCCACATAGCTAGCTGTTCATGCATGTTTAATAGCGTGTTTTCACTTCAGAGCGCAACATAAGCATTGCAATCATTTCTTCGTAGAAAACAGGATTAAAGCTCATCGTAAGCTGACTTTTTCCTTTGGGAAAAGCTAATTTATCCTTGGGTTAACATCAGGCAAAAAGTTAGAGTCGCTTACTGTGTTCAGCCTACATATGTTTATTATCTACATCTGGTTGATGTTTTACTGAATTGTGATGATTTTTTTTTTTTAATAGTGGGTGATAGAGCTGCCTCCTCTATCCAAAATCTGGCTGATTTCCATCTGTGTTCTCTGGTCTCCTTTCTCCTCCCCCTAGCTCCCCTCCCACTCACCACTGTGGTATAAACTGCCGATTTAATGAGGTCATGCTCCCAAGCCAAAGGGTCAAGGCAAAAAAATCACATCATAGGAGCAAATGGGATTTACCCTTTCTGCTTTTTTATTACTGACCTAATAAAATTTGTGACATAACAAATTCCACATTACGATTCTCCAAACCTTTTCTACTCACAGGAAGCCTGCTATTAGACCAGGACAACCAGAGGGACACGTCTGACTGCAAGCTGGCACTGGGCCTGGGGGTGGGGGGATGGGTTGACGAAGCTATTGCCCCAGACCCTTGTGCATAAATTTCAGTTAGAGAAGAGCCCAGGAACGGAAGCAAAGGGAGTGTGCTTGGAGGCATCTTCCTTCTTCCCTTCTTGTATGGAACATGTGATGTCCCCACACAGCCAGAGAATCTGCAGAGAGCAAGGACACTGGCTGCCTCCCCTCTCTCCTGGGGAGAGATAGAGATTCTGTAACACGTCACAGGCAGACGGCTATTCTTTCCTGGCATGCCCCGGCCTTCCACCCCTGGGAAAATAGTCAGAGGTCCAAGGATAATTAACATCATAGATCAGCACTCAGAAGAGTCCTACCCCCATGGAGGTGTCCTCCTGAAACCCAGAGTCCTGGGGATGGGAGAAAGCAAAGGAACTTTGATGCTCTTGGGGCTAGCATACAGACTGCTGGAAAAAGGTGACTGTGGTGGGAACAGGTGGCGGCTCTTAGGTGAGCATCAGGGACAGGTAGTCTCCTGGGTTGTAAAGATGGCATGGACTCCTTTGAGGTGGCCAGGCTGGGGAGGAGGTGAAAGCGCTCTTCAGATGATGGTGGTCCCAGCTAGGGGGACCTGTTTGCGGCTGGGTTCTTCTGGTTGCAAGGGCTCCTGCTGGCAGGGGAGCGGAGGGCATATCCATCCTGCCCCACCTCTGCTCTTGAGAGCAGTGGCATAATAGTCCAGGGGTTCTTCCTCAGCACCACCAGCGGCATCCAGGAGGCAGCAGCGCAGGCAGAGAACCCGCTGGAAGGAACGGCGGAAGTTGTCGGAGAGGAAGCCATAGAGGATGGGGTTGGCACAGCTGTTGGCGTAGCTGAGGATGAGGGACACATGGTTGACCGTGGCATCAAGGCTGGTCACAAATAGGTTCAGCAGCTGCACCACGTAGAAAGGCATCCAGCAGAGCACAAAGACGGCTACCACCATCAGCACGAGCCGCGTAATCTTCTTTTCCGAGCGCCTCCGCTGCTGCCAGCCGGCCCGGAGTGCCACCGCTCGCATCTTGCCCACGATAAGCAGGTAGCACAGGCCGATGGCCAGAACCGGCAGCAGGAAGCCCAGCAGGAAAGTATAGACCACAAAGACCGCTGACCAAGCCGGGTGAGGCCAATGCAGGTTGCAAGCCACCGCCCGACCGCCCCGAGCCGTCCTGGTGTCTGCGAAGATGGCAATGGGCAGGGTGACCAGCAAGGATGCCAGCCACACGCCCAAGTTGATCAACTTGGCCACGCTGGGCCTCCGGTAGGTGGCGGCACGAAGAGGGTGCACCACGGCGATGTAGCGGTCCACGCTGAGCACCGTCAGACAGAAGACGCTGGTGAACATGTTGAGGCCATCCACACTGAGCACCGCGCGGCACAGCACAGACCCGAAGGGCCAGTGGCGCAGGGCAGCCGAGGAGGCCACGAAGGGCACGCTCAGCATGAAGAGCTCATCCGCTATGGCCAGGTTAAGCAGGTAGATGTTAGTGGCCGTCTTCATCTTGGCGTAGCGAAGGATCACAAAGATGACCAGGGCGTTGCCCACCAGGCCCACCAGGCACACCAGCGCATAGATGCACTGGATGGCGACCATGCCTGCTGCCCCCGCGTCCCCGGTCCCCGCCGCCGCCGCCTCCTCCCCGGCCGGGGCGCAGCTGGCGTTGACCTCTGGGGACCAGGCCTTCTCTAGCTCTTCCTCGCCCCGCGGGGGCAGCGTCGGGGAAGCGCTCATGCCTGGGGTGCCTACCCGGAGCTGCGGAGCGCGGCGGAGCGGACTGGGCGGGGGCTCCGGAGCAGAGGCGCGCGCCTCTCCCTGCTCCGCCTGAAGGGCCGGCGGCGGGCCCGCCGGCAGCACCCGCCAATCCCGTGCCGCGCGCCCTCCGCGCCCCAGTCCCAGCGCCCGCGTGCCCCGCCCCGTTTGCCCACCTCCGCGCCCCCGCCGCACTACTATCCAGGCCCCGGCCAGGAATCCAGCCCCGCCGCAGGTCCTCCTTCAGTTTAGATCCGTTCCCCGGGGCCCGTGGCCCCTTCTCCGGCCGGTTGCCGCTCCCTCCCCTGCTCTGCTCTCTGCAGCCTCGAGGCTGGGGCGTGGGGGGAGTGGGGGAGGTCCTTGAGTCCTCCGTTTGGGTGACGTGGCTCTCCGGATGGCAGGGGACTAACCTGGGGGATGCGGAGCCAGTTGCCAGGCACTTGATGTCCACCCCCTGTCCACCCCGCCCCCAACCCCTGTGACCCTCTTGAAGACCTGCAGGGTCTGTATGACTTTTAAACTCATGTCACTGAGGTGGATCCTGAACCTCCTGTAGGCATCCCGGTAAGTTCTAGGTCTACAGGATCCAGGTTGCCTCCTCCCCGCACTCTACACAACCACAAATACCAGGACCTTTTTAGCGAGATGTCTGTGGGGTGGGGGTAGGGTGGCCTCCAGGAACAGAGGTGCACACGCACCAAGGCAGAGATGCCATAAGAGAAGGCCAGCCATCGTGGCCAGTGCCCATTGTGCTAGACCTCACAGATGGAGACAGCTCGCCCCAGAGCCAGACAGCCCGAAACCTACGCGGGTATCTTAGGAGGCATTTCCATCGTAGTCTCTGAAATGCGCCTGGGGAAGGGCGGTCCGGAAAGGTCTGTGTTCCAGGCTGGATTTCCTCCTCCCCCAAACTCCAGAATGTGCTAATTGATACCCCTGGACTAGATGATCCTGGGCTAGACAATCTCAGTGTGAGGACCCAGCAGGCAGCCCCACAACCCTGTCCCTATTAGTCCACACGGGGCACAGCAGAGTTAGTGAAGTGGGGATTTGCCTTGGAAGATTATCCAGATAGTAATGCTGGCCCCTTGGAACCCCAGATCAGCCCAGCAGTGACCTCCTTGAGACTCCCTTCAGGAGAGTCCTGAAAAGCTTTTGGTGTATCTGGAAGTGGCTGCAGGCCACCCAGAGGTGGGGGTGGAGGGGTGGGGTCCCAGTTCTATTGCCTAGTGGCTGGAGTAGCTGCCAAAGGGAAGGTGGCAGGATTTCTGAGGCCAGCTGGAGGTGACCTTTCAGAGGGCTTGGAGGCTGCTGACTGCTATTCACCCAAGATTTTTTTGGAGGGGAGCGGAACACAGGTGATGAGCACCTAAGCAACATAGTGGCTGAGTCTAATCTTTGTCCCCAATTTCTGCCACTCAAATGGCTCCTTTAAAAGGTTTGTCTTAAGAAATAAAAATAAAAATAAAAATAAATAATAAAAGATTTGTCTTAGCAGCCCTCCTCCTTTTTATGGACACTCCTTAAACTGGTCTGTCCCTTCCTCTGCTTCCATTTTCCTCATTGTCTCTAAGGGAGAGACTGTTATAGGGGAAAGAGATGGTGACATTGTCATTAGGGAATATGTATAAGTCAGCTGTCCAGGTCAGTGTTGGGGTCTGCATGACTCCTTGACCTTTGGCAGAGGATGGCCTGAGAGTGTAGGTCTTCGAGGTCTACACAAGGAGCCTTTGGAGCATTGGCAACAGCACAAGCACGAGCTGCAAATCTGTGCCAGGACAATTGCAGCAGGAAGCTGAGCAGGCACCCCAGTGCATTCCTGGCACACCCAGGGCAGGTAGGCCTTGAAACTAGGCTGCCTGGTTCAAATCCAGCTTCACCTCCTCTCAGATATGCAGCCTTGGGCAAATTCCGCTGTCTCTGTGTGCCTCAGTTTCCACATCTGGAAAGTGGGTATTATGGTACTATTTGGTAGGGCACCATGAGGATCCATCACAATGGCATATCCACAGTGACTGGGGAAGTACTTGGCCATGGTCAGCACTCAGTGAGTATGGGCTATCCAGGTTATTTATTTTTCTGCCCCTCTCTAGGTGATGAGACTAAAGAGGATGTCTGCCTCCGCCCACTTGGCACCACACTGTCCAATATTCCATTGGTTGGCTGCTTTCACAGAGCAAAAGGCAAAGGTCGTGGTGGAGGTCCCCAATACCCTCCTCCATGAATTATTATTAAAGCTTTTGTTGTCAGATGTATTGGTTTCTATCGACAGTGCTTTTATATCTAACCTGTATTGAAAACAATGTGTCAAGGCCAGGAGCAGGGAATCATTCTGTCCCCAGACTGTATATTTAGGGAGGGATCAGAGAGGCATTTGAGATGGGGACCACTCAAGCAACTGAATTCTTTAGATAATGAGCACGCACAGTGCTGAACCCTTCCTGAGATGGATCTGGCGGGGAGAGACACATGCCCCTCGGTCACATTCAGCTTGTCCTGAGATGGACATTCTTCTGCCCATCCCGTTTCCCTACTTTGTCCTCAGATTCCATCAGGCCTCAAACCCCAGGCTGGGGTTGAGATTGGCAAGAGTATATTAGCTTTTGAAAAATTGCTATAATGATGAAAACAAAGTTGAGTTGATACCGAGAATCATTGTCTTCACCTCAGTATCATCATAACGAAAAAAATCTCATGGACTAGAAGAACAGGAGGTTGGGAAATTCAGGTCTGATATGGAGGTCTTCCTTAAGGTCAAGAAAGTCATGAGGCTAAGTTACTTGGAGTTTTGTTTGAGTTGACACTGGGGGGCAGGAGGTCAGTTTTGAACAGCAGACTTATTGGAGGCAACATAGTGTAATGTGACTGCCTTGACCTGTAGCCCAGCTCATTGCTTACCAGATATGTGGTGTTGGCCAAGGTACTCAAACTCTCTGTGCCTCCATTTTCTCCCCTGTAAAATGGCATTAATCCTAGTCCCATCACAGAGGTGCTATTGTTTGGATTGGACAAGCTGACATACGTAAAACAGTTATGACTGGGTCTGGTAGTGATAAGCACCCATATATGTTTATTATTATTAATACTCCATCCAAAGTCTCTGGTGCTTGCTAGCTCAAAGTTCCGGGGGCCATCTGGTTTTGCCCCAAATACACTGACATTAAGCAGACGACCCCATTTGTCAGACTCAGTGAGGTACAAGGAGCAGGTACCACTCCTGAATATTCTGAAGGCTCTCCAGAAAATTCTAAAGCATAGTGATGCAACACTCAAAAGGAATTATAAGAGGCAGGAAGCCTGGGGGCCACAGTATGTGGAGATCACTGTGCCTCCAGGGTGGCTGGCTGAAGGGAGGGGCCAGGAGAAGCATCCTGAAAACCAAACAGAGACCCCTCTGCTCGAAGAAACAGAGAGCTCAAGGGGGGAACCCTGTTAGAACCCAGGTGGGAAGTGGCTGCGGTGGTTGGGGCCCCATTGCTGTGCTCTCCCAAGGGACTAAGTGCCACTGAAGGGGAGCCAGCCACATTTCTCCACTGGGACAGAAAACAAAGTGAAACATTCATACTGAGTAAAAGTGGGGGGAGAGGGGGACAAAGCCCGTTTGTAAGCTGTCCTTCAGCTCCCCTGTCCTTTGCTGTTGGATGTATATATAGGGGCCAATTTGGGGTTGTTGATCAAATGTCTAACATCAGGCCCAAATTGGTCTCCTGCTCATTGTTATAAGCAGTGCAGAGCTAGGTCTGGGCTGGGTCTGAGTGCCCTTCTCTGGGCGGTGACAGGGTGGCCCCTGGACCCAGTGGGGCCCAGCTGCTGGAGGGCTGGTGGAGTTTCTGAGGCTGAGCCAGGGCAGCGAGGGTGGAGCAGAGGCCTCACAGCCTCTACCCTAAGCCAGAGGGAAGAGCGCCTTTGTTGGAAATGTAATTAATTTCTATTTCCATTCTTCCAATGTGCTCCTTAGGCCAGAGCCTTCAAGCATCTGGGTCACAGGTCTTCGGGAAGAGCTTCTTCTGCAAATAGCCATGCACCAAGGAAAGGTTTGACCCTCAGCAGCGTGAGGATGGTCATCTGGAGAGCCACTTCTGTTATCTGCTGATTAGAAAATCATCTCAAGTGCTCTCAGCAGCTCAGTTTGGCTTTGGTAGCTTCTGCTAGGTATAGCAAAGCATAATTTACCAGGGGCTGAGTGCATGGCATCGTCAGAAGTGATTTACATGATCGGCTCTTCTTCATATTCCCATCCGGACGCCAGTGATGTGGACAGGATGGTGACAACGCAGCCCCATTCCACCCCAAAGACTTTACTATGAGGTTGAGGATTTCCTTTAGGAGAGTGAACCAAAAATCATGTGAGATAACCGGAACGTCGGCATGAGAAAGGCACAGGTCTGGGACAGGAACAGTGTTCGTGCGCTTTTGGGGTCATGTATCCAGACTGGGCTGTCGACCACTTGGAGTGAGGAAATGAAGCGGCATTCTGTTCTCTGGAGTTGTTTTTGACCGTCCCAGCCTCCTGGCCTCATTGTTCTGTGTGTAGAAGAGAATGAGTTGGAGGACAAAACATGGGTTCCACCCTGACAGGTGTGAGCGTGGGCGGCTCCTTTCGGGCGCCTGTGCTCCTATTGTCAGCCTGGTGGCCAGCACCCAAACCACCTGTTAGAAGCACCCATCCTGGACATGCTGACTCCCAAACACTGAAGGCGGGGACCAGCCAGAGTGCTCACCAGCCCTCCAGGGACCTGTGGTGACACTTGAGTCTGAGAGCCGCTGGTATTGCCTTTTGAGCCTCACTTCCTTGTCCGGTCCAATTCCCAGAGGGGTGAACCAGTATCAGGAAAGATTATTTGACATGAATGCTCTGAAATCTCCAGACGACTTAGCCACATGGCTCCTGAACGTTTGCACATCAGATCTCAGACTTTGAGTGAACAAAAGAATGGGAAACATCTTTTTTTAAATTGGTTATTTGTTGAAGTGATAGGGATACGGAGGTAAAATGGAACATATTATAAAATGAGTTTTACCTGTTTATTTTTTACCTTTTTTACTGTAACTTTTGGAAAATTTAAGTCACATGAGTGTCTTGCATGGTATTTGTACAGCATTACACCCTGTCAGATGCCACAGGAAATGGTGTTAACATGTTGCTCCTGCTCGGTCAGAGCCATAACCTATGTGGCTCTTCGAATTAAACTTAAAAAAAATTTCAATTCAGTACCTTAGTCACATTAACTGTGTTTCAGGCACTCAATAGTCACATGTGGCCGCCATACTGAACCATGGGAATCGAGACCAATCCATTGTAATGGAAAATATAGCATTAGAGGTTAAGAGTTCCAGTTAGTTCCCAGAATTCCAGTCTGGCTTTGACAAAGTTTCCACCGTTGCTGCCTGCCTTCCAAACTCCATGGCCTCCTCTTCCTTGTGGGTAAATCTCTGATTTTGTTTAAGACTTCACTTTAAATACACTCAGGTGCTCAAGTGAGTTCCCTCCCCAGAATCTGTGATGTCTTTGGAGGTGGGCATAGGCCCTAACCCTGGCCAAAGAGACATGAGGGAAATTATTGAAGTTGCAGGGGTAGTTTCTGGGAAAGGTTTGGCTTTTGTCGGGCAGGAATATAATGCTTAGAGGGGCTGCAGCCACTTTGTGACTGTGAGGTGGAAAGCTTATCTAACATGATAGCCAGTACGTTGAAGATGGTAGGGCAGGGAGCAGGAAGGAACTAGGGTTCTTGGTAATAGTTGAGAGCTGAGGGACGCCTGGGTGGCTCAGTTGGTTAAGCAGCTGCCTTGGGCTCAGGTCATGATCTCACCGTCCCAGGATGGAGTCCCACATCGGGCGTCTTGCTCAGCAGGGAGCCTGCTTCTCCCTCTGCCTTTGCCTGCCACTCTGTCTGCCTGAGCTCTCTCTCTCTGACAAATAAAATAAATAAAATATTAAAAAAAAATAGTTGAGAGCTGATAGGACACCAACTCTGGCACTGTTCCCACTGAACTTCTTTTTATGTGAAGTGATGTACATTCTTGTCCTGTATTCTTATTGGTGTATTTTCTGTTACTTGCAGCCAGAAACACTCTAGCCCATTATCCTTGGGACAGCCACTGACCTTTCTAAGCCTGCTTTTCTCTAAGACATGAACACAGAGTTCTCACCTCATTATATGAGATCATGTGATACTTGTGCTAGTAGGCATTTATGTCACACTCACTGTGTGCGGGACTGTTTAATACAGTAGACTCATGTAGCATCCATATAGTCGGGATCCTGAATCTTATATGTTCTCACCACTTAGCATTATAATCATTGCCACAGGAACCAGGTGATTAATTTGGACATTCTGTTCCTAAACATTTTACTTACCGTGGGAAGAAGTAGCCATTCTGGTTCTTCTTCCACCTTTCCAGGAGAATTTGAGAAGCAGTTGAAAAATGTTCTTGCCCCTCAGCCCATTTTGGAAATTCACATCCTCCTACAACTGAATGACATAGAAATCAATACTTAGAATGCTGCCTTCCTTGTGTTCAGGTTATAATGGCTATTTAAAAATAGACTCACAATGAAGTTCCTGAAAATCTCTCTGGAAGCTAAAAGAGTTCATCGTAGGAATGACTCCTAGATAGATTCTAAGCTTCTCGAATTTAAGGATGGGTTTTGCTCTGTTGGAATGCCACGCTCTACCTGCCATGGTCTGGGGCAGAAGTAGCCTCTCAGTCAATCATCTGCTTCTTAATGCTTTGTCAAGAACTTCGAAGGGTTGAAGACTGACCGTACTTGAAAGCTGTTAGCTGACCACAGTCTCCTGGAAGCTGGATCAAGTCCTGGCTCAGGGGCATGGACTTTGTCTCTCAGGGCTCAGCAGGGGCGTGGCTTTCCTGTTGAGATCCCCCCTCTTCTCCCCTGTCACCCCCCACTCCCTCCCAGCTCAGGAAGGTGCCAGGAGCGTGGGCTCACGTGGGTGCTGGGCACACACAATCCCTGGAGGTTTGCATCAGAGCTGAAGAATTCTGAGTTTAAGGACTCCTAATCTTATAAAGAGAGGTAGCAAACCTGCCTCATCTTCGCTCCCGAGGGAGATATTATCATTATTATCCTGATCAGGAGACAGATCTGCCTTTTGCCCCAACCAGGCATTATCCATCTCTCCCAAGGTTTTTGCTTTACAAACAGCCTTGGGAGAATAGTTCGGGGCAAAGGCCTGAGCACATAGGATTCAGAGACGAGAGAGACTGGGATGGATTGTCTCCCAACACTCTGCGTTCACATGGGGTGGAGTAGAAACCCCACAGTGTCTTGCTTCTACCACTCTGTTCCTGGATTCCCTGTTGGTATGTGACAGAGATGCTTGCTGTCTGCATGGGGCTCCAAGCTACCCCAGCCCCCAAATTTCACCTTCTGGCAACCCATCACTTTCCAAATAAATCTTTCTCAGTGTCCCCATTCAGATGACGAGGCAAGTGAATCTGATGGGTCCAGCTTGGATCCATACCCCATCCTGGATCACCGAGCTGTGGTCAGCGGGCAGGGTCAGTTGGAACCAACACTTGGCCCATCCTTGTGGGTGGGCAGGAGGGGCAGATCCTCTTAGGGTGAAGGCAGGGAGACAGCATTAGTAAAGACTAATCTAACGAACATCCATCCTTACATCCATGTTACCATTGTCAGCAGCAGCAGACTCTTTAGAAGTCTTCTAAATCACTTCTATTAAAGAGAGTCATCAAACATGACTCAAATAACTTTAGCAGAAAACAGTCACTGTAATAAAGTCCTTTCATTATACAGTCTGCTTTTTCTGAATAGTCAAAAAAAAATTAGATGGTGCTACTCTGTTGTGTGTGTTCAGAACAATGCATGACAGCTCTTTTTATGGCTGATGGCCTGCTGGGTTTTTGCTCTTTGAAAGGTATCAGAATCATTTGTATCACCACCGAAATGTGCTGTTTATGAAAAACAAGAAAGCAATTGCAAAACCAGTCCAGCAGCCAGAGAAAAGGCAGTCTGTTGAAAGGGATTACCAGGGATGGGAGTGGGGGGGGGGGGTGTGAGGACATGGAAACGGTGGAGTTCTGGAAAGCAGAAGTCTGTCTCGACAGGACCCACAGGTAAGGAGCGGCCCTGCAAGGCTGCTTGCAGGCCTGTCCAGCTGAATGTGGATGGAGGGGTCAGAACTGGCAGTTGGATTCTCCTCTTCATGGCCTTTCTCCTTTTGTCTGTATCAGTAGAATTTTTCTGGTTTCCTAATCACCAGCCTCTCAGGAAACAAGGCTCTGAGCTCGTGAATGTGTACTTCAATGTCGCATTTTCAACCTGCATGATACTTGATGGGCTTATCTATGTTTTAATTATTCTTTCATCACAAAATGAAAGACAATCCAAAGAAAGAAGCCCGAATAAAGTCTGTTTAAGACAAGGCAGAGGATAAGGGGCCCCTGGGTGGCTCTGTTGGTTAAGTTTGACTCTGAATCTTGGCTCAGGTCTTGTGACCTCAGGATTGTGAGTTCAGGTCCTGTGTTGGGCTTCACGCTGGGTGAACAAAATAAAAGAAAACAAGACAAGGCAGAGGGCAAGAAAGGGTCAATTGTGTATACTCAGTCAGCATCTAGTTTAGAAAATGTCAATGACCAACATCCAACAGGGAAATTTGATGTGAGGGGAGTGGGTCTGATTTCCTCTGTTCTTGGAAGTACTTGAACACATCTGCCCCCACCTCGTCTTGTGGCCCATAATTGGAGAGGCCTCACACTTGCCCACTAGTTAAACCACTTTCCAGGCTTTGGGACTACTTATCCTTAAGCAGTCCTGCATCAGACACTGAGCATCGAGACTGCCTTTCTCCAAACACACAGGGGAGCTGACCTCTTGCCTTGTCCCCCCACCTCATACCCCTGCCTGTGGCTTTTCTCTTGTCCTTGATGTATTGTCCTAGGCCCTACAGCTTGACTCTCAGACAGTGGCTTCCTGCCTTCTATCCCCATTGTCTTTCCAGGGCTTGGGTATTCATCCATCCATCCATCCATCCATCCATCCATCCATCCAGGTTTATTTCTGCATGCTCAAGGCATTGGACTAAGCATTTTGAAAGCTGCAGGGATGAGGGGCACCTGGGTGGTTCAGTCAGTTAAACCGATGTCTTCAGCTCAGGTTATAATCCCAGGGTCCTGGGTTCCCTGTTCTGTGAAGAATCTGCTTCTCCCTCTTCTTCTGCCTGCCATTCTGCCTACATGTGTTCTCCATCTATCTCTCTGTCAAACAAATAAATAAAATCTGTAAGAGAAAGAAAGGAAGGTAGAAAGTAAGTAAGTTACAAGGATGAAAACAAAAGCCTGTGCCTTTTCTTGTGAGACCACAATCCACTGTGAGAAGGAGCTAGTCAAGCAAACAAGTTACTCTTCAAATCCATTTAGGGAGCATGGCCCCCTTTCATCTTGGGGGCCCTGGGCACACTTAACAATGACAGACCACTCTGAAGATGTGTTCAGACTTCTGTACAGAAGTGGCCAAGATGGAGCCAGGAGGCTGGGGTGAGGAGGACCCAGGGAACTCAAGACTAGGGGAGAGGGCTTCCTTCCCATCTGTTCCCAGTGCTGATGGAACCCTGGTGGGTTTTACCTTATAGGAGAACATTTCTCCTCATCACTTTCAATAACTTACATTCTGGGTGGTGTCTGCTCTGGAGGACCTCTGCGTGTTGACAGTGTCTGAACAGTTTTATATGGCTAGAAAAGTGTGCATGGGACCACGTTCAAAGTAAGAGAACATGTATTTAAAGTTAACATGTGCACTCTCATCTCTTCCCTTCCAGCCCTCTAGAAGCTGGGTGGAGGTGGTCTTCAAAGGCACCATCTGGAACAGCCCCAGGAGATGTGTTTTCATACCATTAGGAACAATTACTCTAGCTAGTTCCAGCTTCTCTGTTTTGTTAAAACAATTCATGCTGAAAATCAATATTTGCTGAGTGATGAGTTGACTCTCATTGTGCAGAGCCCCAAGACTGGAGCTATCACTTTCCTGGGGAACAATGCTTCTCAGATTCACCTGGGACATATGGTCAAGTGCAGGCTTGGGGTCTGGCTGACCTGAGAACACTGGGGTAAGGTGGGGACCTGCAGTCTGGGATCTGCGTTTTTAGCACACTCCCCGGATGATTCTAATGGAAGCCAAAATTTGAATCCCCTTTTCAAGAAATTGGGTAAAAGGATCTGGTAAAAAAAAAGACCAAGGTTTGTTACATCTGATCTGTGTGGGGGCTGTGGGTATGTAATGTGCCTCTGAGATTTTTTTGGCTTGGGCCCCTGGATTCATAAACCAGGATCTGTGGAGCTGAAATTCCAGAGTCTACATATTTTATAAGCACTTTGGTTACTTATAAATGAGGAAGGATTGAGTTTAGAGCAGAGCAGCTGGAATGAATTTTCAATTTTCCTAACATCATAAATCTTTTTTTTTTTTTTTTTTAGTGATTCAACTGAGGTGATTTTCCTAGCCCATAGCAAATGAAAGTGACACAAAGAGTTGAAGGTCAGTAGACCTTGAGATGGCCAAGGACTTCTCAGGTGAGACTGAGGGGCAGGACAAGTCCCAGAGAGACGGGTTCTCAGTTTGGGCAGGATATTACTAGCTGTCACTCTAAAGATGTCTAGTCTAGTGTTTCTTTCAAAGTGGGATGATTGTCTGGAACAGCTGTGTCAGCATCACTGTGGGCCTTGCTAGAAATGCAAACTCTGCACCCTAGAATCTGAATCATCAACTTGGGGTCCTAGGAAGCTGTGTTTTCATGAGCCCTCTAGAGGATTCTGATTGTGGTCAAGTTTGAGAACCAATGCTTTTGACTTTGGTGGACATGTAGAAAGTGCCTGGTGAGCGTCTCCATGACCTCGGGTGTGTCCTCTCTCTCACTGCTACCTGATCAGATGGGAGAGGGACAATTGAGATCTTCTTGCCTCCTACTGCAGTGCAGAGACACTGGAACAAATTTCTAGCTGCAATGCCCCCATATTCTTTTATCAGCCACCTCTTACCATCTTTGGTGAATTCAAGTGAAATTCTTTATCTTTTATGAAATAAAATAATCTTTTATGAAATAAAGTCCTAGTAACACGGTTGGTTAATGTAAGATTAAAAAGTCTAAGATTCTTGCTTAGTATGAGAAAGGGGTGGCTGGCTGGCTCAATTGGTAGAGCATGTGACTCTTGACCTCAGGGTTGTGAGTTCAAGCCCCACACTGGGTGTAGAAGTGTAGAACTTACTTTATTTTATTTTATTTTTTATTTGACAGAGAAAGAGAGATCACAAGTGGGCAGAGAGGCAGGCAGAGGGGGAGGGGGAAGCAGGCCCCCCACAAAGCAGGAAGCCCGATGTGGGCGCGATGATCCCAGGAACCCGAGATCATGACCTGCGCCAAAGACAGAGGTTTAACCCTTTGAGCCACCCAGGCACCCCTAGAACTTACTTTAAAAAAAATGATGTGTGAAAGGGAAAACCAGAAACTATAGAGGGAAGAGAGCTGGTGAACACCACCATAAACCAAGGATGGAAGCTAAAATCAGCAAGATCAGGACAAGCCAAAGCTACATAACATCTGAGATGATATCTTGATGGGAACACCGGGCATGTCTGTGGTATTACTGCCCAGAATGCATAACCTGAATCAGTCCATTAGGAAACATCAGGCAAACCCAAACTGAATGAAAGTCTTCAAAATAACCGGCCCCTACTTTTTAAAACATCAAGGTCAAGAGCACCATGCTGAGGGGCTGTTTCAAATCAAGGAGGCTCAAGAGAACTTACGACTGAACATGTATGGTACTGGATTGGATGTTGGGGGAGGAGGAATGGACTAGCACGGGCATCACTGGGCAGCCAACACCACTCCGTGTGGCCAGTATATCTGGTAATAGTATTGTTCAGTGTTAAATTATCTGATATTGATTATTGTTTTGTGACTGTGTAAGAGAATACCTTTGTTCTTAAGAAAACACAAGTAGAATATTTAGGAAGTGAGTATGCAGGATGTCTATAACTTAGCCTCAAATGGTTTAGACACAAAGGGGAGAGTCTGAGAGAATGAAAATGATAAATATAAGCAGTAGATGAATCTCTGTAAAGAGTATATGGGAGTCCTTTGACTCTTACAAGCTTTTTGTGGAAACTTAATTTTTTAAAAAGTGTGTATAAATAGAGAGAATGGTCATTGCTATCATTGTTTTTAAGTAGCGGGATTATGGGTCATGTTCCTTTTCATTTTTAAAGATCTGTTTTCTGCCAAATAATCATCATAAGCATTAACTATCCTTGAAATCCAAGAACAAATGAAATGATACAAATGATTCTTTCTTTTCATACATATTCCAACTGTGCTTTTCTTTTCTTTTTAAGTATTTTATTTACTTATTTGAGAGAGCAGAGTGAGAGAGAGAGAGAGCACAAGTGTGGAGAGGTGCAGAGGGCAAAGGGGAAACACGCTCCTCTCTGCACAGGGAGCCCCATGCCTGGCTCAGTCCTAGGACCCTGGGATCATGACCTGAACTGAAGAAGTCAGACACTTTTTTTTTTTTTTGACCGTTTATAAACATTTGGAATTTTATTAAAAAAAAAAAAAACACATCACAACCATGAACATTGTTACAGTTAGAGGCCCTCTTCGTTCTCCACAATGATACTGAGCATGCTCACAAGGGGTTCCCATTGTTTAGTCTTAGTTAAACAACCATCTTTAAAAGAAGGAAAAAAAAAACTTGGCACACTACCATTTGTTTTAATGTTTCTTCACAAATGGTGAAAAATACTAAAGTACAGACAAGGAATAATCATAATGTTGTGGCCAACATTATAAATATGGAATTATAAATTTAAAACATTTTCTGGTTTAAAAAATAAATCTGGTAGTCAATGCAGCTCTGCGGGGTCTCTGCGTCTAATAGGGCCGGTCTCTGCGTTCCTGACGGTGCTCGCCTTTATCCATTTTTCCAGGTCCTCCTCGCCCGCCTCTTCTTCCTCCCATCTGTTCCATCAAAGGTCCAGGGGGCCCGCCGGGGCTGCCCCGTCTTCCTCCACCAAAGCCACCTCAGTCCATGCGCCGGCCACCACGGAAGCCCCCTCTGTCTCCACCACGGCCACCTCTGAACATCCCACCGAGACCACCGCGGCCGCCTCTTCCGCCGCGCATTCCACCAGGGCCGCCTCTGCCACGGTCACCGCCAGGGGGTGGAAAGGGTGGTGGAAGGAAGACTTCAGGCTTCGGGGCCTTACACTGGTTGCATTCTGTTCTCCAGGCAAAGTTCTGGTTTCCACAACCCGGATTGGGGCAATGCCAGTCTCCAGCTCGGTGCTGGACATTTCCTCCTCCAGGTGGGTTCCCTCGGGAACCCCGGGGCCCTCTTGGGGGAAAGCCATCTCTGTCTCCTCCACGGCCTCCCATGCAACCCATGGGGCCCCCAGGACCTCCTGGGCCCCCTGGATCTGCACGGAGTGGCGGCGGCATCCCTCTGCGCTCACGAGCGGGCATGCCACCCTGCACGCTGTTCATTGGAGGCTTCTTCCAAGCAAGAGACACCTTAAGTTTGCTCCCTTGAAAATCTTTCCCATCAAACCACTCCACGGCAGCCTTGGCAGTTGGTGGATCTTCATAGGACACTGTAGCATCACCTTTGGGCTTTCCTGTTTCCTTGTCCAAGTAGATATGGATCACGGGTTGTCCCGTTCTCTTGTTCATCTTAACAACTCCACACTGCTTAAAAAAGTCAGCCAGATCATCTAAAGTCACATTGTCATTTAAGCCTTGCACATAAATTGCACTGCTGTCAGAGTCTTCATCTGGATCTACAGGTGGACCTAGATCAAGATCTGGTCCTTCATCCATGGGTCCACCAGGCTTATTGAAGCCACCTCGCTCTCCAGCGCTACCCATTCCACCGTGTCCTCCTCCCCACCCACCTCTGCTCATGCCTCCACGATCAAATCCCCCTCTTCCCCTGCCCCGGTTATCAGGGCCACTCATGCTCCAGTTTTCTCCTGGTCTGGAAAATCCTCCAGACTCCTGCCCATAAACACCCATGCTACTGGGGTGGTCCTGTCAGAATGAACTCTGCTGCCCGTAGCTGCTGCTCTGTTGGCTATAGTGACTTGGAGCCAGGCTGTAGGATCCAGTTTGGGGGGGATAACTAGTGGGCGGCTGCTGCCCATAGCTGCTTTGTTGACCATAGCTACTCTGCTGTCCATAGCTGCTTGGCTGCCCATAGGTGTTCTGCTGAGAGTAACTGCTCTGATCATAACTAGTCGGCTGTATAGAGGAGTAGCTGGTAGGAGGATAAGATGGTGGTGCCGTGACCGGCTGCATGGGGTAGCTTCCAGGTACCTGGGGATAACTGTAGTTACTCTGTCCATATCCTAGGCTGGGCTGGTTGTAACCCCCTGTGCTAGACTGAGGTTGACTAGTCTCAGCGGGTTTGTTACCATCCTGCGGTCTTGCAGGTGCTGTGGCTGCCTGCTGCTGCCCATAGGCTGGGTAAGCAGGCTGAGTGCCATAAGCAGACTGAGCTGCATAGGAGGCCTGGGTGGTAGTGACCGTAGCACTGGTGGTATCGTAAGCACCAGTGCCATACCCCTGGACAGGCTGACTGTATGCCTGGGGGGGGGGCAGTTGAAGTAGTATAACCAGCAGGAGGCTGTCCATAAGAAGTTGCATAGGCGGTCTGCCCATAGGTAGCAGTGGTCTGAGCCTGGGTATAGCTGACATCAGTGGGCTGTCCATAGGTTCCATAACTTTGCTGCCCATATGCCTGGGTGGTCTGTGCATATCCTTGAGTGGGTTGGGCGGTGTATGCACTGTAGCCCTGCTGGGCTGCAGCTTGGCTGTATGTACTGTAATCCGTGGACGCCATTTTCTCTCCTTCCTTCTCATTCTCTCCAAGAAGTCAGACACTTAACCAACGGAGCCACCAGGGTGCCCTGTGCTTTTTTTTTCTTTCTGCTGGTTAAGGTGTCCGTGCCTACATCCCTAAAGGATTTGAGAAACACACACGAGCACTGAGTGTGATACACAAGTAATGAATCGTTGAACACTACATCAAAGAAAATGATGTCCTGTATATTGGCTAATTGAACATAACAATAAAAAATAAATAAAAATAAAGCTGGTAATTTTACAAACAAAAAAAAAAAGAAAAGAAAGAAAAGAAAAGAAACGAAACACACACAAACCCCCACCACATAGGACCCAAACCACACACAAAAGTGGGAGGGAAGATAATTAACTCATGCAACTGCCGATGAAAGCATTTGATCCTCTGGCCCCTCCCTTTTTCTGGGAAGCCTGAATCTTTCCAGATCCCACGCTACTGGATATGTCTCTTCCCCATGCACAATTAGCATGTTTCCTGGAGAGTTTCACTCTCATAAGGACACCCTTTCTGCTGACTACTCTGTCTGCTCCTCAGTCCCAAAATGCGAGGCTGCTAGGTCTTTGAGGAGGCACGAAAGCACCTCCCTTTTGCTTTTTCTGCCTTGCTAAGCATCTCAGTGACATCATGGAGACCGTTACCTTTCCTGGTACCTTCACCATTGTTAGTGGGTGAAGATCTACACAATACTTGGCAGCTGCCAAACCCCCAAGATAATGGCTGTTATTTTAAGGATCTTCCTCCTCTTCAAACGTGGTTACCAAGATAACGCACACAGATCACAGACATCCTCACTACAATGAGCTTGGTTTTTGAACATATAAACAGGCAATGTGCAAGTCTCTGGATTAGCTTGACCGCTCTGTGGGGTGAGGTCAGGATGGCAGAACTCTGCCAGGGGTTCGAATGTGCCTGGGTTTCCCTTGCAGACAATGCATGCGGAGCCTGGAGGAAATGCCTCCAGCAGAGCTTGCTGCTGAGCTGGGACGCCCTGTCCTCTTAAAGGGCCACTGCAAGGCTAAAGCCAGTCCACGTCTGACTTCTTTTCTGCACGTTTCTTTGTGTTTTTTGACATATGTTTATTCCTACTTTACCAGTTGTTAGAAATAGCACAATTCCTTAGAAATACCTGTTTGTGGTAACTCTCCAGATCTCTGTGGCCATGTTCAAGAAAGTGTTCCAAACAGGGATGACTGCAGAACACTCTACTTAATAGGTCAATCATCAGACAAGACCTTCTTCTCACAAAGGGGCTGTTTTTGGATGGGGTTTGACATCCTTCCATTTGAGAAGGATGCTATTGGAGAGCCACTTATGGTAAATCTCATTTCTGGTGGAAGGAGGAGGAAGGTACTCTGCCTGCAGCCTGAATTTGAGCTGAACACTGTGTTAGGCATGACACACTCGTGTGTGCATGTGTGTTCTGTGTGTGACATACACACAGCTATGCATATCCAGCTGACCCTGGAACAACATGGTTTGAACCACACCGGTCCACTTACACGTGGATATCTTCCAATAAATACAGTTGTTCTCTTTGTTTACTTTACTGCAAGAATACAGACTATAATGTATATAACACATAAAATATATGTTAAGCAAATGTTTTGTTATTGATAAGGTTTCTGGCCAATAGTAATTACATTTTGGGGGGAATCAAAAGCTACTTTTTACTATGCTGAGTGTCAGCACCCATAACCCCTGTGTTGTTCAAGACTCAGCCATATATACATATGAATATGTGTATATACATGAAAGTATGTGTGTGTACATATGTATCTCTTTTCTTCTCAACACCCAGGCACTTGGCTAAGAATTCCACCTTACTGGTTAGGCAGGTGATGCCCAGGTTGGGGGGCACTGCATGTGAGGAGTAGGCAGAGCTTATAGGAATATCTGACTGCTTTCAAACCCATGGCCCTCTGACTCTACCTTACTTCCTTCTTTTTGCATAAAAAATGAAACCTTTTCTGATCCAAAGCACTTCCTAATTTGTTTGATCATTGGATTATGTGTATGGGTGTATGGCTGTGGGCAGGGGGTAGGGGATGGCTAGGCGTTTCCAGTTACTACTGCTGTGTAATAAAACACCTGGCCTGACAAATGTTACATTTGCTAGAAAAATCAAACCATACGAGCTGCCCTGTGGGTTCCCAGTAAAGGATCCTAGTGGGGGCCAAACCAAGGTATGGTGGGGCATGGTGAGACCCTGGTTGGTGGTCCTTTCTTCCCATCTTCCCTGGGCTCTGCAAACTCCCATTCACTCTCTTAGCCTCAGTTTCTGCATTTGTAAAGTGAGTTAAGAGTAGCAACAGTTCCTATTATTACTACCATTATTATGGTATTACTAGTATCAATACCAAATATGGTAAATATCAAAGGAGATAATGCATGCACTCCTTCTGATATGATGCCTGAAACGGAATAAATGGTCCATGAGCCGTTGCTGTTACTGCAGGCGGTAATAATGGTGCTTATGTGACAAAGTTCCCATTATGGGAACACAAAGTATGGTGACCATCTCCACCTGAGCAAGAGGTGCTGGAGAATATCTGACTGTGGGTCTGTAGGAACCAAACTCCCAGTTATCTGATTGCCATGGTGGGGGTGGGGGTGGGGGAGAAGCTTTAGAGTCATGAGTGTGTGTGTGTCTGTGTTTACTGCAAGCTTTTAAATGTAACAATCTTTTTAAAAATTATGTATTCAATGGAAATAAGACTTTTAAAAAAGTGCCAGGTGCCTTTTCATCTGTCACAAAGAAGTTTCTAGTTGTTACAATGTTCAGACCTTGAGAAATGAGGACTTTTATATATTTAAATAAACTCTGGTTTTGCATTTCTGATTCTGAAATCTGACAACCAAGATGCCCAGACAATTTTTTCAAAATAAACCACTTATGCTTATGACTTGAAGGATTAAAAAAAAAAAAAAAAGATGCAGGTGTTTTTTTTTAAGAGTCCTTAAACCAAGCAAATCCAGGTGCCTGGGTGGCTCAGTTGGTTAATCATCTGCCTTCAGCTCAGGTCATGATCTCAGGGTCCTAGGATCAAGCCCCATAATTGGGCTCTCCACTCAGTGGGGAGCCTGCTTTTCCTTCTCATTCTCCCCCTGTGCTCTCTCTCTCTCATTATCTTTCTTTCAAATAAATAAATAAAAATCTTTAAAAAACAAAAACAAAGCAAATCCTTTCACCCCAAAGTCTATATTCCGTTCCCCCGCCCCTGCTGGGGAAGGAGGTTTTAGCCAGCTCAGTGGGGCTTACTGTAGTTAGCTGGAGCTCAGGCTGCGCTCTGCACACACAGCCCTTCGAGTAGATGGTTTACTCTGGCCAGGCTGTTGCTCTGCTCAACGGGAGAAGCAGGCGAGCTTCTTTAAATGTTTGCAGTGACAACCACTGAGCGTCACTCACGGCCCAGCACTCTGATCCTGGAGCTACAGTCTGTGCTTGAATGTGATTCTGGTAGCTGGGGGCCAAGCCAGCCTACAGGAGCCAGGATACTTCAGACCACGTGACACTTCACGGCCCTTGGCTCATGACTGAGGGGGTGGGTACAAAAGGCTGGCTTCATCTGCCTCCAGGAGAGACCTGCTTTGGGTGCCTCAGAGCTCCCTGTGGGATCAGGCTGAAGCTGGTCTCCTGCTGATGCCATATGCTCACTTAGCCTTCCTCTTCTCCATCCTGCTTCTATCACTGCCTTTCTCCTCATCCTAAACAAACCAGAATCCCCTTCCCCTTCTCTGCTTCTAGAAATCCAATCACCAGTACTGCCTTTTATGAATACTGGAGACAAGAGCAGTACCCCTACCATGGTGTGTGTGTGAGCCCAGAACACCGAAGCCGAGGAGCCAGTCCCCAGCAGGAAAGGCCATGGGTCCCTGGAGGCACAGTGCTGCACCATCAGGACTTTGGGGGAGCAGCACCCCATCCACAGAGCCAGGGGCTGCACATCCATGGAAGGCATGGGAAGACACCTTCCTTTATGGAAGACCCCAGGTTGCAGGACCTTTGGGAGTCAGCCCTTAGCGGATGCTATTTCTGAATGTCAGGACCAGGATGTCAGCAGCACATGTACCTCCTGGGTCTGGCTCGTCTCTCTTGCCTCACAGTCTTCAAAGGCATTTGAGACCCAGCTCCTCTCTGCTAACTTTCACTTCAACTCATGTTCTTCTCTTAAACATGGTTCTGACTTGCTTTGTCTCTACCCTCTGAACCAGACCGCCACTGTGATATTCAGTGACGGCATTCATCTTCATCCCCCAAGACAGGCATGGACAGTGATGGCCTGGGACAGCAAGACATGCACAGCATTTGGACTGGATCCTGTCTCTTTGCATGGGAGCCAGGCATTTATGTCCTGGTCCCTGGCTCAGTTTTTTCCCTTTGGTCACCCCTCAAACCGTCTCAGTTTGCAAATACTGTTGTCCTGATTCCCATATTTCACACTATTTGTTAGGACACTGTTCCGACCAGCAGGATTGGCCTTCCCTATCCGACAAATCCTGCCTGTCCCTCAAGACCCAAATCAAGAATCAGGTGCTTCTGCTTCTGCGACAGTTCTAAGCCCTGTCTCCTCCAGCAGACGATTTCCTTCTCGCAGCTGATACACACCTGCACGGAGCCTTCTGATTGCAACTAGAGATCTATGTCAACACTTCTTTAATGTGCATACAAACCCCCGTGGGTCTTGTTAAAATGTGGTTCCTGGTTCAGTGACTCTGGGACAGGGCCTGAGACTGCATTTCTCAAAAGCTCCTTGGGAGCTGATGTTGTAGGTCCACAGGGTATATGTGGATGAGCAAGGGTTTTGGGGACTCCCCTGTCTCCTCTCCCAGATACCTAGGAGGAACAGTCTTTATCTGATTTGCCTTTGTAAGTTCTCCCCTGCCTGAGCCAGTACTAAATACACCTCACAGGCTCACCTACTGTGGGTTTAATTAGACAAGTGCATGCCCAACAGGCATTTACTGAAAGGTTATTGTAACTTAGATTAAAGAGGGAAGCACAGGTGGATAAGCCCTGTGTTCCTTAAGGCTCTGCGCTAGGAGGTTACTGGCATGCAGATGGTGTTCACGTTTCTGTATCTGGTAATACAGAGCTCCATGCAAAAGCTGCACGTACCTGTCTCCTTTCTCCTTAGTGCTATCTGGTAAGGACAGTGTGGGCCCTGCCTCTCAGATGATGAAGCTGGAAGGTACTAGCCATACAAGAACGAGGTGGTTAGGAGGCAGTGGTCTTCCAAGGCGGTCTTGCCCATCAGACACTGGTTCCCACTGTGGTATCATAAGGAAGAGCCTTGCTCTCGCCCAGGGACCTGTAGACATCCATCACACCAGATTTTACCAACGACTACCCAGTTAAGGAAGTTTTGTGTCTTTTCTCCAAGTATGCTGCAGAATGTTCTCTGCACCTCTTGAGAAAGTCATAGGCTGCCTTTCCATCTGACAACTCAGCTTGTTTCAACTTACTTCAGCCCCTGTGGTGACTCTCCATTGTGCTTCCTTGTGTCCCTGAGCTCTGTGTCCAGGGGACATTCTGACACTCTGTTCCCCACTCCACCCCCTGACTCCCCCCCCAGCCCCCACCCCATGCCCCCATCCAAGCCTAAGCAGCTCTCCCCACTTCTAGGTCCTCTGCAATGTAGAACTCGCTGATACCCCTGGCTGTCTTGCAACTGCTGCTGAGGAGAGACAACTGTGCTGCTCAGAGATGATGTCACAGCCCAAAGAGTAAGAACTGGGGCTTCAGAGCCTGGCTAAACAAGGTCTGATTCCTGGCTGTGACATTTACTAGCTGTGTGACCTTGATCTTGAAGCCATGATTTACCCTCTTTGAGCCTCTGTTTCTTATTCAGTAAAGCAGGGATGATGACTAAGCCACCTCCCACCTGAGTGGGTGGTTAAAAGGCTGAAATGAGGGGTGTATTTACATTCTCTACGAGGTTTGCAGAAAGTTCCGGGAGAGAATAGATACTTGAAAGAAGGGAATGACACAATACTGTTCAGGCTTCTGGCCAAGGGCAGACCCCAGTCTGTTTCATTCTGGGAGGCTAAACCTCCGACAGATGGTTGGTCCCTTTACTGGTTTGAGGAGCTGGGGTCAGAGTTCAGGGTGACTGCAGCTGCCGGACAGGGGGAGTCTGGGCCGGGGCTCCTGTATCCTGTGTATGGCTCTGCCTGCCTCGCAGCTGATTCCTCAACCACAAGGTCAAGTAGCCCTGCTGCGGGTCAAGATCCTGAGCTGAAACTTGTTCTTTTATCCAGGAAAGAGGGTTTTCAGTTAGAGCCCGACTTTCTTGCAAAAACAAACAAACATTAGCACTCTTCTTAAAAAAATTAATTGACTCCATAAAGCTTAAATAAAGTAAAAAAGAAAAAAAAAATTAATTGACTCCAAAACATATGGTCCCAATGCCAGAACAGAATCCCAAATCACTCAATATATTAAGGAACCAGGAGAATGACAACAACACAAACCACTCTGGAGATGACCCAGATATTCAAATCCTTAGGATCGTAAAGCAACTGTTGTAACTATTCCCAGTGAGGTAAAAGAAAACACGCTCATAACAATGGAAAAGAGACATTTTTGATAGAGAAGTGGAAACTATAAAAAAAATGGAAATCAGAGAAACAAAAAATTACGATGTCTGGATAAAGTGCTTATTAAAAGCAGGCCCTCGATGAACAAGTAGATACTAAAGCAACAGGGAATGGAAGAGATGCTCAGCTTGTGTAGAATTGAGCTACAGAAGAACACAGCATACTTTTAGACAAAAAATGTTCAGGCATCATTGATTATGGAGACTGTCTTCTTTGTGAAACTAAATTCCTCCTGAATTATTATTAATTATTTTAAGATTTTATTTTATTTATTTTAAAGATATTTATTTATTTATTTATTTATTTATTTGACAGAGAAAGCACAAGCAGACAGAGCAGCAGAGGGAGAGGGAGAAGCAGGCTCCGCACTGAGGAGGGAGCCCGATGTGGGGCTCAATTCCAGGACCCTGAGATCATGACCTGAGCTGAAGGCAGTCGCTGAAACGACTGAGCCACCCAGGCGCCCTGAGATTTTATTTTATTTTTTAATGTAATCTCTACACCCAGAATGGGGCTCGAATTTACCACCCTGAGATTAAGAATCGACATTCTACTGACTGAGCCAGCCAGGCACGGCATGAATTATTTTTTCAAAAGACAGTTTTTTAGGACTGAACCACATTAAGCTACTCTTGAAGCCTACTGCCTCACTAAACAGAGCGGGTGAGGGTGGGCGGCTGGGGGTGGGTATTGTGATGTAGCCAACACTCCCCGGGTTTCTGCTGCCACATGGTAGAGGGGGAAAGCACAGCCTTTATGGGGAGTTGCTGATTCAAACCCCACTGGTGACTTTGACTTGCTCTGTGACTCGGACCAAGACATTTTGTATGTGCATACCTATGTTTTTGTTGTTGTTTGTTTTTCATCTAGAGAGTTGGTATTGTTGAAGTTGTGCTTCTGACCTTGTTACAGGGATTTAATATGAATGCGCATTCTAGGTAGGAACCTGGCATCTGCCATCCTTTGTTTCCTCTGTGTCTGCAGCGTTGTGAACAAGACACTTCACAGACATCTCAGCTCCTTTGAAGTAGTTCAGTGGGCCCCCCAGGGCCTTAGTAGGGTCCCAAAGGGACTCAGGGGTACCGCTGTGGGACCAATGAGGTGGGTGACCGTCAGGCCTCTCTTTGCAAGAGCTGCTTGGCTGGAGCACCAGGATCAGCCCAGGCCCTGGAGCAGAGGCCATGTAGGTCGCAGTCTCATACATCCGAGGCCTGAGGAGAGAGCCAAAATGAAGATTCTGGAGGGGTCATCTTGGGGATGGACTCTGTCAGAGACAGGAATGAGGACTAGAGCACATCCTGGAGGCCTGAGTGATAAAGTGTATCACAGAGTGGCTGTGGCCTTCTGGAAGGCCAAGTCTCCCTGGCACTTCAGGATCTGCCCCTTCAGCCCCTTCCGCAGAGCTCTGGTTGACCCTGCAGTGATGACCATAGTGAAGTGCTGCCCCCATGTGGCAGTTGGGGGCAGAGACCGTCAAAGTGGCTATTAACCGTTTCTTTTCCGTTCAAGCCTTGGTGAGAGCCCCGGAAACAAGGGTTAATAATGGATGCAAACCAAGCAGTATTTTAAAAAATAAATATATACATACATACATACAAAATAAAAGAATATATATAAAAATATATGTATGTATATAGCATATGTATATGTTATATACATACGTTGTATGTATATGTTATATGTATGTTACACATATGACATATATTATGTTATATGTTATATGTATATATACATAAATGTATGTATGCACATAAATGTACATAGTGTGCATAATGTACATAAATGTATATGCACATAAACATATATGTTATATGTATATAAAAATGTACATAGATGTATGTATGTGCATAATGTACATGAATGTACATAAATGTACATAATGTACATAAATGTATATATGTACATAAACATATATGTTATATGTATATAAAAATAAATATATACATGCATACAAAATAAAATAATATATATAAAAATATATGTATGTATATGACATATGTATATATGTTATATACATATGTCATATGTATATGTTATGTGTATGTTATACATATGACATATGTTATATGTATATGTTATATACATATGTTATATACATACATATATTTTGATATATTTATATATATATTTTTTATATGTGTGTGTGTGTGTGTATTTTCCTATAACTTCAGAGTTATAGTAATTGAAAACTGAACCAAAATATCCAGGGGGTAATATTGATACTCTAGCTCCATCTTCTTTTAAAACAGATTGGAAAATGTCACTCCTGGCTCAGAGCCCTCAGGGTCCTCCATGATTCTGAGAATATTATCCTAACCTTCACGTTAACCTGTAAGACCTTGCCTACCTCCTAAGCCTTATTTTTATCTCTTGATTCCTTGCTAGGTCTGTTTTGGGCTTACTGATAACTGTCAGTTTTATCTAACCAGGTCAGCACTTTCCTGCCACAGGGCCTGTGTACATGCTGCTTCTTACACCTGACACTGTCCTGACTTCACATCCACGGCTCCCAGTGCCCACCTTCTACCTTCCAGTTCCTATTGATTTGCTAAGCATCTGTGTAAGTATTTCTTGGTCTGAGAAGATTTCTTCCACCTCCCAGGCTGGGCGGGACTGACATTTTATCCTATTTAATTAGAATAACTCAGTACTAGATTGTTAGTTATGTAATTGTGTGTTTACTGACCCTCTTCCTGTCTCTCTGATGGTAAAAACCTTGTCTGCTTGTTCACTCCTAGGTCCCTGGCAATGGGCACAGAGAAGACAGTCAAATATGTTCTCAACCAGAGAACTATTCATTCTTTTAGTATTCTGTTATTTTTCCAATTTGGAGAACCCAAATCATTTCTAGGAAGAAGTTGATGCATCTAGATATGTCCGTGGAGACGGAACAAGGCAAATCCATGGCACACAGGCACACTGATGAACCAGGCTGGGCTCAGAACAGGGTCAGGCCTTCAGCTGTGCTCTCATTTGCAACCTGCTTGTGCATCACCTCCCGTTCCATAGTGACAGGGAAAGCATTCCCCAGGAGTTCAACATTACATGATGCCTGAGAGAAATCTTAAGATTTTCCTCTCAAACCCTTTTCATTTAATTGTTTTTTATCTTAAAAATGATTCTATTTATCCAAGTTACATATAAATAGAGTGTGGCTGTCGAAAAGAAAATGGCATCATTCAGTGAATAAACCATGCCAAAATGTTGTGGCTTAAAACAGGGATGTTTTATTGCTTTCTGCAGTGCTATGGGCTGACTTGGCTCAGCTGGGTGGTTCTGTTCTTCACAGCACTGCCAGAAGGCACTCATGTGGTATGTTCCTCTGGCCTCTTGGCTGGGCTGGAGGGCCCGGGAAGTCTTTGCTCACATGACTGCCCCTCTCCATGAGGCTAATTGGAGCTTCCTTACAGCATGGTGGTTTCAGAGTAGCCCTCCTTCTTCCTGGTGGCTGACTTCAAGAGAGAAACAAGAGGCCGTGAGACACATAAGTCTTCATCCCAGGACTGAGATGGTGTTACCCTGCCACATCATGTTGGTCAAAGTGGTCATGGGCCAGCACAGATTCAGGGTGGTGGTGGACACAGACAGTGTATCTTGATGAATGTCACTGTGTGTACTTATTGGGAGGGAATTTGTGATGCCATTTCTCAAGACTCTGTCCTCCAGAATCAGATGTAAGAGTCAAACCCTCTTCCTGTTGAGAATCAGCTGCATGGCTGTGGCATGGTGCTTAAATGCTTGACCCTCCAGGCATATTCTTCTCAAATAGGGAGAACACTAACTGCATAGGTTTTCTGGAGGAAGCAAATAAGGTAATAATATATACAGTATGTATGTGATAGGCACTCTGCTAATTATACTGGGGGAAAAAATTACCTTAGTTTTCCATAGCAGATGGAGTTGGTGTCCAGCCCATATCCCCTAGGTCCATGGCTAAGGCCACCTGCCAACTCTGACCAGCTCGTGCTGGGTTGATGCTTTCTGTCCTTGCCCTTCCCTGGACTACTTTGAGCCATGTCTTCCTGCACAGGCTCTCAGGTCAGCAAGGATTGGACTCCATGGCTTCCAGAGGTCACTGTCTTGAGCCTACCTTTTGAACAGCCTTTTCTCCTTCCCATCCTACTTCCCCAAGCCCTCAATGTGCTTCTCAGGATCACTTCCCTAATAAATCACTTGGATCTTAGGGCCTGTTTGGGAGGACCAAAACTAAGACATAAACCATAGATATGTGATACATTTTATTTATTTACATATATTTAAAATGATTTGCTTATTTATTTGAGAGAGTCAGAATGCAGGAGCAGAGAGAGGAGCAGAGAGAAAGGGAGAAGGAGCAAGAGAGTCTCCAGCAGACTCTCCGCTGAGCACAGAGCCCAACAGAGGGCTCGATTTCAGGACCCTGAGATCATGACATGGACCAAAAACAAGAGTCAGACCCTTAACCAACTGAGCCACCCAGTCATGTCCCACTTTAATAGAACAAGTTGCCCCATGTTTGTGAAAGATATGCATAGTCCACTTCTTGGTTTTAGCTTTCAGAGAGAAACCTGGCAGTGCCCATAGGTAGAAGAAAAAGATTCCATTTTCATTTCTAGGGTAAAATAGTCATTTTAGGTCTTCCTCAGTTCTGAAAGCCAAAATTTAGAACAATCAGCAGCAACTCAAATGAATAGGATTAAGAGGTGGAAAGGAGGGTCTCCACTGTAGGGAGTGGTGACATGAAACATTATTCTAAGAGCCTAAACCATAATTCTTCATAGGGAGGGAATTACTTTTGTTATAAGAAAATGTCTTGGTGGGCTCCTGGGGACAGAAGGGAGGGAATGGGCTGGCCAGGACCACCGTGCCAGTGGTTGGCTTAATCTGCTTTGCACTAGAAATAGAAACAGGACACTAGGGTGGCTCAGTCTTTAAGTGTCTGCCTTCAGCTCAGGTTATGATCCCAGGGTCCTGGGATCCAGCCCTTGTGGGGTTCCCTGCTGAGCAGGAAGCCTGCTTCTCCCTCTCCCACTCTCCTGCTTGTGTTCCCTCTCTCTCTAGGTCTCTCTTTGTCAAATAAATAAACTCTTAAAAAAGAAAAGAAAAGAAAGAAAGAAAGAAAGAGAGAAAGAAGGAAAAAGAGGAAGGAAGGAAAGAAAGGAAGGAAGGAAGGAAGGAAGGAAGGAAGGAAGGAAGAAAAAGAAAGAGAAAGAAAGAAAGAAAGAAAGGAAGGAAGAAAGAAAAGGGCCCTGGAGACACCAAGGAGATAAGGGGAAAGAGAATGAACAAAAAGTATGAAAGAGGTATCAGGAACATGGACAGCAGGTTGGGTAGTGGATCGAAGGGATGTGAAGAGCAGAACCAGCTGATGTTGTTTGTAGTTCTTCATGCAAGTCCTTTCATGCCCAGAACATGTATTGAAGTGTCCCTCCTTAACATAAATGTGTGCGTGTACATGTGTGTGTTCATGAAATTAAAGTATAGGCTTGAGTTTCGCCAAGGAGCAATGACATGGAGACCAAATATGAAAACAGTGAGGACTGGAAAATAATGAACCCAAGTAGAAGCGCTTGAGAGAACACTGGTTCACAAAATTTGCAAGAGCCTGGTTGAGGACTTCCCATAGATCAGAGAAGGGAAGGCTGGATGAACTTTTTCTGGGTGTCAAGGGACAGCTAGAGCTTACATCTGGCCTAGGAATGTATCTGAATGCCTGACTCAGCATTGGTATGGGTATTGAGTACATATGCTAGTGTGTCTATTGCTAGAGATCATGCTAGTATGTTTCTGGCATGTTCTCTATGTTTGAGATGGCCAGACAAGCTCTGGGGTAGGTTTAAAAGGGAGTAGCTGACCTTCTCCTCCTCAGAGCACCAAGTGCTCAGGACCAAGCCTCTGTCCACTTAAGATATCCCCCTTCACTATTGAACCTACTGCCTTCTCTAACAGTGTTAGCTGAACCAACATAATCAGCTATCGTCTTGTTCCTA
>RCUC01138609.1:0-12368 GCA_003697995.1 Taxidea taxus jeffersonii | reverse complement strand
TCTTTCATTTCAATCCCTTTAAGCATGCAGAACAATCTTCAAAATTTGAACAAGTATTATTTAAATTGATTGAATTAAATTAAATTATTTAAATTATTAAAAAATTAAATTATTTAAATTCAATTGAAAATTGAAGACAGGGACGCCTGGGTGGCTCAGTTGGTTAAGCGGCTGCCTTCGGCTCAGGTCATGATCCCAGCGTCCTGGGATTAAGTCCCACATCAGGCTCCTTGCTCGGCAGGGAGCCTGCTTCTCCCTCTGTCTCTGCCTACCACTCCGTCTGCCTGAGCTCGCTCTCTCCCTCTCTAAAATAAATAAATAAATAAATAAATACAATCTTAAAAAAAAGAAAATTGAAGACAAATTTGAGAAATAATAGCTAATACAAAACATAGTGTTTTGTGGGAAAAACGTCGTTATAACCCCTTCACATATAGCATTTGGTCCAATCCAACAGAGTAACTTCAGAAACCAGAAATCATTAATGTCCGCATTGTAGAAGTGAGAAATGGGAGGCACAGACCAAATAAATTTGTCTGATGTCACATAGTTACTAAGAGGTGTTGTCAGGTTTTGAACACAGGTAGCGTAGCTGTTTTTCCTTCTCTGTGGGGACTAATGAAGGGGAGGAGATGTGTAAGAGGAGAGAAATGTTCAATGAAATTCTCTCCTCATAGAAATCAGGAGTGGAAAAAAGAGTTGCCCCACTTTTTACTCCCATAAACATATGATCTTTAACAAAATGGGAGTTTGGTCCTTGTCTCTCAAATTAGGTGATCAGCAGTGTGTTCGGACAGTCTTCTATTTTTCAAGATCTCACTCACACATACTAAGCATTTCTGTTTTGAACATTATCTTGGGACCAAATGTGGATAATACAAATTTTGTTTCTGAAGTTCTACAATAGATTAAAATGATGTATGAGTTAAACCCAATCCAAGGCCACTCAGACCCCAAAGCCTGAGTCACTCTCTGTTCTATTTCTTACCCAATAGTATTATGCCCAGCCATATAACATAATTTATTACAGACTGCAGAGAGATTAAATGCCATTAAGCTATTCCAAGATGCTAACATTAAGATGCTAACATTTGAATACACACTCCCTGTGAACTTTGCAGAAAGAAATTTAACTCTATGGATAATCCACAATCTTACTCAAAAAATAATGTTTTCTTATTCTTTTAATCAAAATTTTGAGAAAAAGAATTACATCCTCTCCACCTTCTTTAGTTCAGTCTAAACTAGAAGGATTTTTCATGCTTGAGTAAATCTTCGTTCTATCAGCAACTACAGTTTACATTATTTCTGTCTGGAATAAGTCAATAAGAAGTTGTATTAGGTCAACTGCAATTTGTGGGACCTCAATTTTAAATAATTCAAAAAAATTAATGGGACACAAAAATCATTATACTCCTTAAATTAAGGTAAGAATCCAATCGATACTTGTAAAAACAATCCGGGGGGGGGGAGTGTCATCAGAACCCAGCATTTAATGATGCCCTAGACCAAAGAAGAAGCTCCTTTTGAGTGAACGAGAAAAATGTCTTGGTTGTAGCCTTGCCAGGACACCAGTCAACCTGTTCCAGGAGTTCTGAATCCATGATGTGTGAATGTAAACTCAGTTGGGAGAAATCTTGCAGCAAGGAGTTAATTTTGGTGTTCTGCAGTCCCATTTCTGAGAGCATAATCCATTAGGCACCCAGGCTCCTATCTCTGAAAGTGACACCTAGCCTGCCTATGAAGCTTAGAAGTTTGCAAAGGTGGCATCTCAGAGGCCAGGGACATAATTTCTTGTAAATATCCATTCTCAATCCTGTGCCATAGTGGACATTTCCAGTGCCTCCTGCCAAGAAACCTGCCTCCTAGCAAAGGTTTCTCCCCCAAAGTTGAGTCAACCAATTTAGTGTCACCTTGAAACTCTGAAGTAGGAAATAATTTTGAGTGTGTGGACAAATTTCATGATTTGTCTTCCTACACTTATGTTCCTGGGCCCTATGTGCAGAAAGGAATGTGATTCATCTGGTTCAGAGATATCTGGCAGTAACAATTTAAAGTTTAAAACCTAGTAGTGCTTAGAGACACATGCAGAACTTCACTACTTGGTAATTTAGAAGCGGCAAATACTGTATTTCCCACTAATGCCTAAGAGGACTGTACTCTTCTTTGCAATGGGACATTTGCCTCAGCCAGAAAAAGAAAAAGAGGAGGAGGCTGCAGCTTCCGGATTCTAGAAGTATGCACTTTCTAAGCCCTGGGGAATTGAGTCTTTGCCAGAATCTGCCCTTCTGCTGAGAACTGAGTGGGCTCCATCCCAGTTTACTGAGGCACCCATATTATATCTCTGATTTCATTTCTCATGGACCCTTCTCATTTGTATCCCTTCTTGAAAATCTTTCCTGATGCCCAAGGACCTTTGCTAAATTTCTGTAAGCAGGAAAATAAAGCCACGTAATTTTGGAAAACAAAACAAAGCAAAACTGCAAGCTACAATCATCTACCACAGGCAAATCACATGAGGCTGGGCTAAAGTATTCCAATTTAGTCAATCACAGAGTGTAAAAACTCATGTGAACCTAATGAACCTAATGCTGATCTTTATAAATCACCACAGTCAGAGCACCAAGGCCCCAATTACTTATCCTTAAACCAACAAAGCTTTCCATGTACATAACTTGCTGTCCCAAATTCCATTGTTTTGGTTTTAATTTTCAGTATTTCTGGCTGATACATTTAATGTTGAGGCTTTAACAAAGCCATCACAAAATTATTACTGTCCTCCCTAACCCTAGTGTAATCTGAAGAAGCCGAGAAAAAAAAAAAGTAGTCAAGACCTCAAAATAGGGGTTAAAATAATAATAGGGATGTAGTTGACAAGATTGGCTTGCATAGGTGTGCCAAATGCTCCTGCTAATCCTGAACTTCAGACCTAGGCAGATTTACCCTCCCAATCATGGGCAATATAGAGGAATGGAAGAAAACATGTACTTTTTAAGGGCAAGCTTAATAGCAAAATATAAAAGAGTGAAATTAAACCAAGTATGTATTTATTCATCCCCAAGTAACCAATTAGTTATGTCAACTTCATTTTTACTAGGCTAGTTGAAAGTAGAAATGGAGAAAGGTCAGAATGTGCAAAGGGAAGATCCCTCTTCTTGGAAGCATGGCATGAGAAATGGCACCCCCTTCCAGACAGAAAGGTCAAAAACAGAAAGGCACAATATTAAGTAACTCACATATGGAAACCATGGATGTTTGGTTCTAAGACTCCAACCTTTTTCACTTGGACCTGCTGTCTTTATGCCTTCACAATTCTGTCTGATAGCCTTATCAGAATTATTAATTCTACCCATTAATTATTATTCAATTATGATTGATTATTAATATTTAATTATCTATTTATTTAATACTTAATCATTAATTGACTAGTCATTTAATCACTATTAGCTAATGAATAATAATAATTGATTTATATTAATAATACTTGATGATAATCATCTCATTACTGTGCTGATGAGATTATATTCCAAGTATTTAATTCTATGTGTCTATTTCTATCTCAGGAAAAGTCTTGCTAAGATTACCTTTTTCTTGTAATAGTATGCCCTGAGGCCACTGGCAGATTTTTTTAATTTTTTTTTTGATTTATTTATTTGACAGAGACCACAAGCAAGCAGAGAAGCAGGTAGAGAGGAGGAAGCAGGTTCCCTGATGAGCAGAGAGCCTGATGTGTGGCTCTATTCCAGGACCCTGGGATCATGACTGGAGCCAAAGACAGAGGCTTTAACCCACTGAGCCACCCAGGCACCCCCACTCGCATATTTTATTTTAATTTTTATTTTTAATTATTTTTTATTTTATTTTGTAAATATTTTATTTATTTATTTGTCAGATAGAGAGAGAGCACAGGAGTAAGCACAGGAAAACAGAGTGGCATGCAGAGGCAGAGGGAGAAGCAGGCTCCCCGCTGAGCACTGAGCCCGATGTGGGACTCGATCCCAGGACGCTTGGATCATGACCTGAGCCAAAGGCAGCCGCTTAACCAACTGAGCCACCCAGGCGTCCCTAACTTTTATTTTTATTTTAACATATAATGTAACCTCACCACCCTCTCCCAACCCCCATCCCCCCACACCCCTCAGTTTGTTTTATGACATTAAGAGTCTCTTTTGGTTTGTCTCCCTCCTGATCCCATCTTGTTTCATTTATTCTTTCCCTATCCTTTTAACCCCCACGCCCATTGCATCTCCACTTCCTCATATCAGGGAGATCATATGCTATTTGTCTTTCTCCGATTGACTTATTTCGCTAAGCATAATACCCTCTAGTTCCATCCATGTTATCGCAAATGGTAAGATTTCATTTCTTTTGATGGCTACATACTATTCCATTGTATATATATATACCACTTCTTCTTTATCCATTCATCTGTTGATGGGCATCTAGGTTCTTTCCATAACTTGGCTATTGTGTTCATTGCTGCTATAAACATTCAGTTACACATGCCACTTCGGATCACTACGTTTGTATTTTTAGGGTAAATGCCCAGTAGTGTAATTGCTGGGTCATAATGTATCTCTATTTTCAATTTTTTAAGGAACCTCCATGTTGTTTTCCAGAGTGGTTGCACCAGCTGGCATTCCCACCAACAGTGTAGGATGGTCCCCCTTTCTCCACATTCTTGCCAGCATCTGTCATTACCTGACTTGTTCATTTTAGCCATTCTGACTGGTGTGAGGTGGTATCTCATTGTGGTTTTGATTTGTATTTCCCTGATGCTGAGTGATGTGGAGCACTTTTTCATGTGTCTGTTGGCCATCTGGATGTCTTCTTTGCAGAAAGGTCTGTTCATGTCCTCTGCCCATTTCTTGATTGGATTATTTGTTCTTTGGGTGTTGAGTTTGCTAAGCTCTTTGTAGATTTTAGATACTAGCCCTTTATCTGATATGTCGTTTGCAAATATCTTCTCCCATTATGTCAGTTGTCTTTTGGTTTTGTTGACTCTTTCCTTTGCTGTGCAAGAGCTTTTGATCTTGATGAAGTCCCAATAGTTCATTTTTTCCCTTGCTTCCCTTGCCTCTGGCGATGTTCCTAGGAAGAATTTGCTGCAGTTGAGGTCGAAGAGGTTGCTGCCTGTGTTATCCTCAAGGGTTTTGATGGATTCCTTTCTCACATTGAGATCCTTCATCCATTTTGAGTCTATGTTCATGTGTGGTGTAAGGAAATGGTCCAATTTCATTTTTCTGCATGCGGCTGTCCAATTTCCCCAACACCATTTGTTAAAGAGGCTGTCTTTTTTCCATTGGATATTCTTTTCTGCGTTGTCAAAGATTACTTGGCCATAGAGTTGAGGGTCTATTTCTGGGCTCTCTGTTATGTTCCAATGATCGATGTGTCTGTTTTTGTGCCAGTACCATACTGTCTTTATGATGACAGCTTTGTAATGGAGCTTGAAGTCTGGAATTGTGATGCCACCAACTTTGGCTTTCTTTTTCAATATTCCTTTGGCTATTTGAGGTCTTTTCTGGTTCCATATAAATTTTAGGATGATTTGTTCCATTTCTTTGAAAAAATTGGATGGGATTTTGATAGGCATTGCATTAAATGTGTAGATAGCTTTAGGTAGCATAGACATTTTCACAATATTTATTCTTCCAATCCATGAGCATGGAACATATTTCCATTTCATTGTGTCTTCCTCAATTTCTTTCATGAGTACTTTATAGTTCGCTGAGTATAGATTCTTTGCCTCTTTGGTTAGATTTATTCCTAGGTATCTTATGGTTTTGGGTGTAATTGTAAATGGGATTGACTCCTTAATTTCTCTTTCTTCTGTCTTGTTGTTGGTGTAAAGAAATGCAACTGATTTCAGCGCATTGATTTTATATCCTGACACTTTACTGAATTCCTGTACAAGCTCTAGTAATTTTGGAGTGGAGCCTTTTGGGTTTTCCCATATAGTATCATATCATCTGCAAAGAGTAATAGTTGACTTCTTCTTTGCCAATTTGGATGCCTTTAATTTCTTTTTGTTGTCTGATTGCTGAAGCTAGGATTTCTAGGACTATGTTGAATAGCGGTGGTGATAACGGACGTCCCTGCCGTGTTCCTGAGCTTAGTGGAAAAGCTCTCAGTTTTTCTCCATTGAGAATGATACTTGCAGTGGGTTTTTCATAGATGGCTTTAATAATATTGAGGTATATCCCCTCTATCCCTACACTTTGAAGAGTTTTGATTAGGAAGGGATGCTGTACTTTGTCAAATGCTTTTTTTCATCATCTATTGAGTATCATATGCTTCTTGTTCTCTCTTTTGTTAATGTATTGTATCACATTGATTGATTTGCGGATGTAGAACCAAACTTGCTGCCGTGAAATAAATCCCACTTGGTTGTGGTGAATAATCCTTTCAATGTACTGTTGGATCCTATTGGCTACTCTTGTTGAGAATTTTCGCATCTGTGTTCATCAAGGTTATTGGTCTGTAATTCTCTTTTTTGATGGGATCCTTGTCTGCTTTGGGGATCAAGCTGATGCTGGCCTCATAAAATGAGTTTGGAAGTTTTCCTTCCATTACTATTTTTAGGAACTGTTTCAGGAGAATAGGAATTAATTATTCTTCAAATTTTTGGTAGAATTCCCCTGGGAAGCCATCTGGCCCTGGACTTTTGTTTGTTTGGAGATTTTTGATGGCCGTTTCAATCTCCTTACTGGTTATGGGCCTATTCAGGTTTTCTATTTCTTCCTGGATCAGTTTTGGCAGCTTATATATCTCTAGGAAAGCATCCATTTCTCCAGATTGTCAAATTTGTTGGCATAGAGTTGCTCATAATATGTTCTTATGATTGTTTGTATTTTTTGGTGTTGGTTGTGATCTCTCCTCTTTCATTCATGATTTTATTTATTTGGGTCCTTTATCTTTTCTTTTTGATAAGTCTGGCCACAGGTTTATCAATCTTATTAATTCTTTCAAAGAACCAGCTCCTAGTTTCGTTGATTTGTTCTATTGTTTTTTGTTGTTGTTGTTGTTGTTTGTTTGTTTCTATTTCATTGATTTCTGCTTTGATCTTTATTATTTCTCTTCTCCTGCTGGGTTTAGGCTTTCTTTGTTGTTCTTTCTCGAGCTCCTTTAGGTGTAGGTTTAGTTTGTGTATTTGAGACCTTTCCTGTTTCTTGGTATAGGCTTGTATTGCTATATATTTTCCTCTCAGGACTGCCTTTGCTGTGTCCCACAGATTTTGGATGGTTGTGTTTTCATTATCATTTGTTTCCATGTTTTTTTTTTCAATTATTCTTTAATTTCCTGGTTGACCCATTCATTGTTTAGAAGGATGCTGTTGAGTCTCCATGTATTTGGGCTCTTTCCACATTTCCTCTTGTGACTGAGTTCTAGCTTCAGAGCATTGTGGTCTGAAAATATGCAGGGAATGATCCCAATCTTTTGATACCTGTTGAGACCTGATTTATGACCCAGGATGTGATCTATTCTGGAGAATGTTCCATGGGCACTAGAGAAGAACGTGTATTCTGTTGCTTTGGGGTAGAATGTTCTGAATATATCTGTGATGTCCATCTCGTCCAGTGTGTCATTTAAGACCTTTATTTCCTTGTTGATCTTTTGCTTGGATGATCTGTCCATTTCAGTGAGGGGTGTATTAAAGTCTCCAACTATTATTGTATTCTTGTCAATGTGTTTCTTTGATTTTGTTATTAATTGGTTTATATAGTTGACTACTCCCATGTTAGGGGCATAGATATTTAAAATTGTTAGATCTTCTTGTTGGACAGACCCTTTGAATATGATATAGTGTCCTTCCTCATCTCTTATTATAGTCTTTGGCTTAAAATCTAATTGATCTGATATAAGGATTGCCACCCCAGCTTTCTTCTGATCTCCATTAGCATGGTAAATTGTTTTCCACCCCCTCACTTTCAATCTGGAGGTGTCTTCAGGTCTAAGATGAGTTTCTTGTAGGTAGCATATTGATTGGTTTTGTTTTTTTATCCATTCTGAAACCCTGTGTCTTTTGATTGGAGCATTTAGCCCATTTACATTCAGGGTAACTATTGAGAGATATGAATTTAGTGCCATCGTATTGCCTATAAGGTGATTGTTACTGTATATTGTTTCTGTTCCTTTCTGATAATTCTTTTAGTGTCTCTCTTTGCTTAGAGGACCCCTTTCAATATTTCCTGTAGAGCTGGTTTGGTGTTTACAAACTCTTTCAGTTTTTGTTTGTCCTGGAAGCTTTTTATCTCTCCTTCTATTTTCAATGATAACCTAGCTGGATAAAGTATTCTTGGCTGCCCCACTGGCATATTTTTAACTGAGAGGCAGAATTATCCATGTAATTATTTCATCATTGTTTTTGCTCATCTCATTGACTAATAATTGAAATCAATTTACTGGTATTTCGGTAACATACTCAAACTTCTTAAAATGATTGAAATTATCTGTATTCATAGTGTTCCTTATTCAATAGTTTTGTTTTTTTTTTTTAGTACTTGCCTATGCCAAAAATATTGAAATATATCCATTTAAATTTTTTTTAAAAATATGATTAATATATTGTCTTACAATAAAAACACCTAAAACGTTAAAAAGTACGTCGTGTGGTGCCTGGGTGGCTCAGTGGGTTAAAGCCTCTGCCTTCGGCTCAGATTATGATCCCTGGATCCTGGAATTGAGCCCCACATCGGGGTCTCTGCTCGGCAGGGAGCCGGCTTTCCCCTCTCCCCCTCTGCCTGCCTCTCTGCCTACTTGTGATCTCTGCCTGTGAAATAAATAAATAAAATCTTCAAAAAAAAAAGTGCATCGTACACACCAATTTCATTTAAGCTTCACGTCATTCTAGAACATAAGTATTTTTGTTCTCTTTGTCAGGGATGGACACTGAAGTTAAAAGGTGGTGAGTGGCTCTCCAGGGTCATAGACTTAAGAAATGTAATAAAGCTTGAACCTAGAGTGTTATGAATTCTAGCTTAGGATGTGTTTCATGACACAATGCCAAAGACAAGGAGGAACTCACACATTATGATTATTGCAAAAAAAATCATAATAGCCACACATTATCTCAAGGATCATTGAAAACAAGTTGAAAGATTGGTATGGCCTTTCATTTATTCATGTGAAAAGAAAAAGTTCCAGATATGGATATCTGTATTCTCTATAGCAGTACACTAGTAGCAATAGAGACAGGAAGGTTGCATCCCTTCGTGAGAGAGGAAGGTCCTCTTGAAAAGGACTCATCATCCCTGATGGTACAGATTCTTCTTCTCCTCCATCTTTGATGCTTGACCTCTACAGAATTTTTGTTTGTTTATGTTAGGAGACAATAATGAAATTTTTCTTGGGATATGATTGGTAGTTTCTTTTTTCATCAAACTTATTTCTGCAAGTCTCTGCAGAAAGTATGAGGCTTTGAAAATTTCTAGAGCCCAGAACAAAAGGTTTAGAGGAAGATTTCTCTTTCTTTCCCACATTTCTCCTGACTTATTCTCTTTTCTCTCTCAACAAGATCTTCTCTCACTTTCCTCATTGAATGAATAATGAACAAGCCAATGAATAAATGAGACTATAGAATGAAATAGGGAAAAAGCAAGTAGGAAAGAAAGTTACCCTAGAAATGGAGCTGGAATTCTAGGTATTAGGAAGAATGGAAATCTGTACACATATAAATTTTAAATCAGATAGACCAATGTAAAGTACTGAAAGTCCCCATGAAAAATAATAGCACCAGCAGGAATCATTGCTATATATATATATATATATATATATATATATATATATATATATATCCAAAAATATACATAAAAATAACTAGAAATGACAATGTAGGCAAATGTATCATTTCATATTTATGCTTTCCATGGCAATGATTTCAATATACACCTTACTTAGGCTGAGCACTTAGCCCTCACTTCATTGTGAAACACAAAAAGGGAAGAGAAGGGTAATTATTTCCTTCCCAGTGTTGGATTTTCTCACTCAGTCTTATTCAGCATATTGTTATCCTTTCAGGAGACAGGTTATACACCTGACCTGCATTAGAAAAGTTAGCAAGTGAAATGAGATGTCCTCTAAGACCCTAACAGTGTTATTTGGAATATATTAGAAAGAATATCCTTTAATATAGTAATGTTCTTTCTCTACACGTTTATTACTTTGCACTTGAATCTACTCTCCATAGTCAGCAGAAAGGCACACAATGAAACAGTATCTCACGACTTCATGCAAGAACTTATTAATGTTTAAACACACACACACACACACACACACACACACACACACACACCTTCATATTTTCTATACAGTGCCAAGGGATTCATATGGCAATCATAGAAGGGAGGAATTGGATCCAGACCTCAGCTGTATATGCACTACTATTTTCAGTAGAGCTCCACTTATAATACATTTATGCACCCATCGTTAATCACAGTTTGCCTTCCTCTAGAACAACCTTCCCAATCAGTTTCACTTTCTAAATTCTATCTTCATAATCTAACTAAGGTTATTTATAATCCATGAGATTTTTCTAGGCCAATACAGACACAGACATGTCCTTCTGTGTGAATCAGGTTTGACAGGTTAGTTCTATATTTACCAGCCACTAATTCCTTTGAGTGATCATATTTGTTCTTTGATTACACATGGCCTGATGGATTTCAAAGCAAAATGGCAGGAGGAGATTAAAATGCTTGAATCACACAATAGCTTCAGGTCATACCATTGGCAATGAAGAGCCAACATTCCATTTCCAAGTCTTACAATATATGAGACGTAACTAGATTTTGGGCAAATCTGATGTAATAGTGATAGCCTGTACCACACAAGGCTAAATACCAAGCAGAATACAGTTTGTTTACTGTGTATAGGATCCCATGCAGCCCAGACAAGGGATCAACTAGGAACTCCCTGACTTATGGTTGGTTTCCTGGGGAAATTTTAATGGTATTACACAGGAAGTACTCTGGTGGCAATGCCCCTGGAACACGGAAAGGTCTTTGCCAAGCAAGATTATTTCTCCTGAAGGGGAGTTAAGACTTTTGCTTACTTTTGATTGAATAAAATAGTCTATTCTCATAGAGTGTGCTGGTGATGACCTAGGGCACTCTGGTAAAAGAAAGAAAATCACAGAATATACTAGAAAATATAAAGTCTCCCTTAGGAATAAAAGATCAAGTAATAAAGTCTTGCATTGAGGAAACACATAAAATTATATATTACATCATTTTAGTCTATAAAGATGTAATTCCATTTTTGTGTTTTATACTATTTCACATTTGTGAAGTGATTACTATATGCTGAGTACTGAATTGAATATTTCCCAATATTATTGTTTATAAATCTCATTGACAGTCATGAAATATGTACAACTGGCAACTCCATTTTGAAAACAGGGAACTATACTTTAGAGAAATGAAGTAAACAGCTAATAACTTTGATAACAAGATCGAAGACAATTCTGACTAACTCCAAATACCCTGTTCATAGTTACTAATTTGGACTATCGGTGAAACAGAAAGCACATTTGACATTTGTTTGCTATAGTAAAACTATGCACTAGAGATAACATTCAGATGGGACAAAAAATACTTCTTTATAATGTGCACTGGAGACCTCTGTCAGAAATCAGTTATGACTGTATATCCCCCTTGCATTAATTATGTTGGTATATATTTATATTGTGTGGCTCAATTAGACATATTTGATTATGGTGTGCCTCAATATAGGTTGTCATTCTCATGAATATTATTCTTTTTATATATTTCTGAGTTGAAAGAGACCTACCAGATATTATCCTATGAGGACACTGTGATGCTTAATTTTATGTGTCGGCTTGATTGGTCTTGGGATGCCCAGATTAACCATTATTTCCTGGTGTGCTTATGAGGGTGTTTGTGGATAGAATAACATTTAATCAATAAAGTCATTAAATAGCCCTGTCCAGTGTAGCTGGGCATCATTCAATACCCTGAGCCCTGAACAGAAAAAAAGGTGAAGGAAGAAGGAAGTCACTCTTTTTTTTTTCTTCCTCACTCCAGATATGGGACATCTAACTGTATCTCTCTCTTATTGCTTTCAGATTATGAGTTAAATATTGGCTCCCCCATTTCTTAGGCAGCTGGACTCCTACTGGAATATTCTTCAAGCTTTCCTAGGGCTTCAGTTTGCAAATGACAAATCATAGAACTTCTTGTTTACTATAATTGTGTGAGTCAATTGCTCATTATTATCTATCTATCTATCGTCATCTATTGTTTATCTATCTTCTATCTATATATTATTGGTATCTTCAATCTATACATTTTATAAATATAGCCTCTCTCGCTCCACACACACACACACACACACACACACACACACAC
>RCUC01138608.1:0-46608 GCA_003697995.1 Taxidea taxus jeffersonii | reverse complement strand
TTTTTTTTTTTAACTCTTTTATCTTTGTGATAAGGATCTCCCTGATGTCTTCTAATTCTCAAGCCCAGTGAGTATGCTTATGGATTGCTGCTTTAAATTCTCCGCAGGCATATTACTTTTACCTGTTTCACTTTGATCTCTGGCCATGGCTTTACCTTGTTCTTTTTAACATGGATAATTTCCTCCATCTTGGCATTTTGTCCATTTTGCCAGTTATATCTTCTGATTCTGAAAGTACTGGCCTCATGAAGAAGAGGTCATGGAGTGCCCAGGGCCTGGCACTTCAGGGAGTGCTCTGGTATGTGCTGTTGTGCTCTGCTGTTGTGCTTTGGCTGCTTTGTCCTTTAGGCCAGATGTCTGCAGAGGCTCTTCTTGCCTGCTACGGGCCGTGTTTGGTCCCTGGCCTGAATGTGGCAACTTTTAACTAGGTGTTCTCTGGTCTGTTTGTGAAAAGGGATGTGACACCAACTCCACCAGAACTGAGGCCCTGAAGAACTCTCTGGTGGGTAGAGGGGTTTGTGCTGGTCTTCTAGGGGAGGGGCCCATCATGGTGAGACTGAGCCAAGTTTGACTGAGAAGGACAGTCCCACCAGAGCATGGGAGTAGAGCTTGTGTAAGCAAGTTAGGCAGCAGTATTGGTACTCTGCTGCTTTCCTCAGGTGGCTCTGTGTTTATTCTTAGGGAACTCAGTGACTCCATCAAATGTAATACATTCGTATTATACAAGTCTCAGAAGAATTGAGAGAAAGGGGAACAGAACATTCATCTGAAGAAATAGTAGTAGAAAACTTCCTTAATCTAGGGAAGAAAACAGACATCCAAATCCAGAAGGCACAGAAACCTCCCATCAAAATCAATAAAAGCAGGCAACACCAAGACATATTATAACTAAGCTTGCAAAATATATCGATAAAGAAAAAAATCTTAAAATCATCAAGACAAAAAAAGTCCTTCACTTATAAGGGAAAACCCATAAAGCTAGCTGGATATTTCTTAATAGAAATTTAGCAAGCCATTGGGAAAGCCTGGGTGGTTCAGTCAGTTAAGTCTCTGCCTTTGGCTTGGGTCATGATCCCAGGGTCCTGGGATGGAGCTCCACTGCAGGCTCCCTGTTCAGAGGGAGCCTGCTTCTCTCTCCCTCTCCCTCTGCCACTCTCACTCTTGCTCTCTCAAATAAAGAAAATCTTTAAAAAAAGAAAAGAAACTCAGCAAGCTGATTGAGAATGGCATCATATACTCTACATGTTGAAGGGAAAATCCACAGCCAAGAATACTAAATCCAGCCAGACTATCTTTCAGAACAGGAAACAGTTTCCCAGACAAAAAAAAGAACTGGAAGAGTTCATGACCACTGAACCAGCCCTGTAAGAAATATTAAAGGGGACTCCTTGAGTGCAAAGGACAGACCAAAAGTGACAAAGACAAGAAAGAACCAGAGAAAATCTCCAGAAACAAATGACAAAACAAGAAAATGACAATAAATACATATCTATCAGTAATTAATTTGAATGTAAATGGACTGAATGCTCCAGTCAAAAGACACAGGGTGTCAGAATGGATTAAAAAAAGACATCTATTATCTATTTGTTGCCTACAAGAGACTCATTTTAGACCTAATGACACCTGCAAAATGAAAGTGAGGTGGTGAAAAAATACTTACATTGCAGGGAGCCTGGGTGGCTCAGTGGGTTGAGCCTCTGCCTTTGGCTCAGATCATGATCTCAGGGTCCTGGGATCAAGTCCTGCATCAGGCTCTCCGCTCAGCGGAGAGCCTGCTTCCTCCCCTCCTCTGTGTCAAATAAATAAATAAAATCTTAAAAAAAAAAAAGACACTTATCTTGCAAATGGATGACCAAACAAAGTCAGAGTAGCAATACTTATATTGGACAAGCTAGACTTTTTTTTATTCTTGTATTGTTTTTATCTTGTTTTGATATCAGGGTCATACTGGTCTTATAGGATAATTTTGAATAGGTTCTCTCTATTCCATCATTTGTAACCTTTTGATAAAAATGGTCCTTAATTGTATTTTTTTTAATGTTTGGTAAAATTCAACAATGAAATCATGTGGTGTTGGGCTTTTCTATGCTTGGATATTTTTTTTTAAGATTTTTTAAAAATCTATTAATTTGATAGACAGAGATCACAAGTAGGCAGAGAGGCAGGCAGAGGATCCCAGGACCCTGGGATCATGACCTGAGCCAAAGGCAGAGGCTTTAACCCACTGAGCCACCCAGGCGCCCCTGCTGGGAGATTTTTGATTCTTTTTTTTTTTTTTAATTTATTTATTTGATAGACAGAGATCACAAGTAGGCAGAGAGGCAGAGAGAGAGAGGAGGAAGCAGGCTGTCCGCAGAGCAGAGAGCCCGATGCGGGGCTCGATCCCATGACTCTGGGATCATGACCGGAGCCGAAGGCAGCGGCTTTAACCCGCTGAGCCACCCAGGCGCCCCGAGATTTTTGATTCTTATTTCAACTTTCATTCTTGTTTTTGGCCTAAGATTTCCTACTTCTTGGATTCAAGATCCATGATTTAACCTTGGTAACTTGTGTGTTTTTTAGGTATTATCTTTCCTAAGTTACCTGATTTGTTAGTATATAATTTTTTACAGTAATCTGTTATCACACTATGTATTCTTATGGTTACCTGTTGTATTGTTTTCTCTTCCATTTCTCATTTTGGTTTTTGAGTCCTCTCTTTCTCTTAATGCAATTAAAGAATTGCCAATTTTGTTTATTTTTATGGAAAAACTGGTCATTACTTTCAATGTTATGTTATTACATATTCCGGTCTTTATTTTTATTTCTGATTTTTCTTTGTTATTTTCTTCCTCTACTAAATTTCAGGTAAGTTTCTTTTTCTAGTTCCTTCTGGCATAATGTTTATTTGATTTTTTTTTCTTAATACAAGCATTTATAGCATAAATTTCACTCTGCTTTTGCTGCATTCCATAGGTTTTGGAATATTGTATCTCTTTTTTTTCTTTTGTTTTGAGACATATTTTGATTTGCTGTTTGATTTCTTATTTGGCCCACTGCTTGTGCAGTAGTGTGTTAATATTTACATATTAAATATTTAATATTTATATTGTAGATTTTCCAGCTTTGCTTTCTTGTTGATCTTTAGTTTTGTACCATCATGTTTGGAAAATATACTTGGTATGATTACGGTCTTTTTAAATTTGTAATATTTTTATGTCTCTTTTTTTTGTGATTTAACCAGGGGATTCTTTTGTGTGTACTTGAAGAAAATGTGTCTTCTATGTTTTTTGGATGGAATGCTTTATATTTATCTTTTATAACTGTAATTCTGAAGTATGCTTCAAGTTAAAAAAAAATGTTCTTGTTTAAAAAAAGTAACTTTAACTGAGGGTTTATTTGTTTAAAATAAAGCATATTGGAGGGGTGGGATGGAAGGGTTGGTAAAATAGGTGAAAGGGATCAACAGTACACTCACCATGATGAGCACTGAGTAATATATGGAACTGTCAAATCACTATATTGTATACCTAAAACTAACATATTACTGTATGCTAACTATATTAGAATTTAAAAACTTTAAAAAATGACAGAGAAGTTAAAAACAACTAAAAATTGACTGATATAAAATTCAGAGCATTTCTTACTTACTACTAGAACTTTGCAAAAAATGTTTCTTTTTCAGACAACCTTCATGAAATTCATAGGAGATTGTATTAGTTTGCTAGTGCTGCCATAATAAATACAACAGAGTGGCTTGAACAGCAGAAATTTATTTTCTCACAGTTCTATAGTTTAGAAGCCAACACCAAGGTGTCAGCAGGACTGGGTTTTTTCTGAAGCCTTTCTCCACATTGAAGATGGCTGTTTTCTCCCTCAGTCTTCACATGGTCTTTCCTCTGTGCATGTCTGTGTCCTTATTTCCTTTTATAAAGAAATCAGTCTTTTTGGATTAAGGCCCATCCAATGGTCTCATTTAACCTTAATTATCTTTTTAAAGACTCTGTCTCCCATGACAGTCACATTCTGAGGTAGTGGGGTTTAGAACTTCAACAGATGAGTTTTGGGGAAATACAATTCAGTCCACAACAGAGACTATGAAAAGGAAGTAACTAACTCAATATTACATTGTTATCTAATGGTAGAGCCATTGAGTCAAATCTACTTGTATCTTAAATGTCTATCACCTTAAGAAGTATACAGTTTTGTCTACCCATTTTAGCAACATACTGTTGAAATAAAATAGGGGCTCTCCCTTAATTTAAAAAAATATTTAGTCTCAGAATCTGTTCTAGATTTTAATTTCTGATATTCTAATATCAAACTAACATATAACTAAGCTTCTCCTTGAGTGGCTTTGTGTCGTTAAAAATGCAGACATGCAAATAAACAATTGCTTTATATTATTAAAAGTGTTGTAATAGAAGTATGGATAAGGTGTATTTGGAAAAGAGAGAAAAAAATTGTCAACTTGACTTAGAGATGAGTGGGAGCTAGATATGAGAAAGCATCAAGAAATTTTAAAGTTGATATTTAAGCACTGTAGGGAATAGAAAGTAACACCAAGCAGTTTAGAGTGGCTGGTGTAGGAAGGATATTATAAGTCCTATTATATATTATATGGGACTACTTGGAGACCTCTTGGATCATGATGCATTTCATTTGCTGTGAATAGTGAGGAACTAAAATAGGGTAGTGGTAGGAGATGAGTTTAGAAAGTTAGGCAGAAGCCAATGTTTATAGCAACATTATCAACAATAACCTAATTATGGGAAGATCCCAAATGTCCCTCAACCGATAAATGGATAAAGAAGCCATGCAAAAGAATGAAATCTTGCCACTTACAACAATGTGGATGGAGTGAATGTATTATGCTAAGAGAAATAAGTCAGTCAGAGAAAGATAAATACCATATCGATTTCACTCATGCAGAATTTAAGACACAAAACAGATGAACAGAGGGGAAATGGAAAAAGAGAGAAAGAAATTGAGAAAAAACAATAGAGATTCTTAACTGTAGAGAACAAACAGGGTTGAAGGAGAGGAAGGGGGCTAAGTGGGTGGTGGGTATTAAAGAGGGCACTTGTTGTGTTGATTATATATAGGGGGTGAATCATAAAATTCTACTCCTAAAACCAATATTACACTACAGGTTAACTAGAATTTAAATAAAATTTTTTTTAAAAAACTAAGCAAAATAGTTAAATGCTGAAAGTCCTATAATTTATGTTATAGGTTCTGATTTTATTTCAAGGGTAATGGATTTCAAAGATGGTTTTTAAATAGGAAGCAAAGTGATAAGCTTTTTTTTTTTTTTTTTAGAAATAGTATTGTACAGCTACATGAAGAATTTTTCAAGGGAGCCTAAACTGATAGCAAGGTGAAATATAAAAAGAATCTTTTAATTACATAAGATAATATAATAAAAATTTAAACTTTGATAAATTAAAAGTGTATCATCAGAAATGTTTAAGAAACATGTAAGAGATATGAATGTATAAATTCAATTTCTATTAATCACTCTGATGAAGCACTTTGTCTTAGTAAAATCATCCCCCTCCTTAGAAAAAGTGGATTTAAGAATAATTACTAATGAGGAGTGCCTGGCTGGCTCAAGTTGACTAAACATCTGATTTCAGCTCAGGTCATTATCTCAGGGTCCTGGGACCAAGCATGGAGGACAGCATTGGGCTTTCTGCTCAGCAGCGGCTTTGCTTATCCCTCTCCCTCTGCTGCCCCCCTGCTCATGTTCCCTCTCTCTCAAATAAGTAAAATCTTTAAAAAAAAAAGGAATCACTAATGTTTAAGAGGTACATTTCCTAATTATAACATGCTAGCTCAGTAGGACAATGTAAAAATAAATAAATAAATAAATAAATAAATAAATAAATAAATAAAAATTAAAGAAAGGAAAATGTAACATTTCTAAATTTATTTAAAATATTATGTGAGGAAAATATATAGTGATACAAGCCTTTCTCAAGAAACAAGAAAGGTCTCAAATACACAACCTAACCCGACACCTAAAGGAGCTGGACAAAGAACAGCAAAGAGAGCCTAAACCCAGCAGGAGATGAGAAATAATAAGGATCAGAGCAGAAATCAATGAAATAGAAACAGAACAAAACAACAACAACAAAAACAATAGAACAAATCAACGAAAATAGGAGCTGGCTCTTTGAAAGAATATGGTTGATAAACTCCTGGCCAGACTTATCAAAAAGAAAAGAGAAAGGACCCAAATAAATAAAATCATGAATGAAAGAGGAGAGATCACAACCAACACCAACGAAATGGAAACAATTATAAGAACATGTTATGAGCAACACTATGCGAACAAATTTGACAATCTGGAAGAAATGGATGCATTCCTAGAGACATATAAACTACCATAACTGAACCAGGAAGAAAGAGAAAACCTGAACAGACCCATAACCAGTAAGGAGATTGAAGAAGTAATCAAAAATCTCCCCAAAAAACAAGAGCCCAAGGCCAGATGGCTTCCCAGGGAATTCTACCAAACATTTAAAGAACTAATTCCTATTCTCCTGAAACTGTTCCAAAAAATAGAAATGGAAGGAAAACTTCCAAACTCATTTTATGAGGCCGGCATCACCTTGATCCCAAAACCAGACAAGGATCCCATCAAAAAAGAGAATTACAGACCAATATCCTTGATGAACACAGATGCGAAAATTCTCACCAAAATACTAGCCAATAGGATCCAACAGTACATTAACAGGGTTATTCACCACGACCAAGTGGGTTTTATTCCAGGGCTTCAAGGTTGGTCCAACATCCACAAATCCATCAATGTGATACAATATGTTAACAAAAGAAAGAATGAGAACCATAGGATACTCTCAATAGATGCTGAAAAAGCATTTGACAAAGTATAGCATTGCTTCCTGATCAAAACTCTTCAAAGTATAGGGATAGAGGGCACATACCTCAATATCATTAAAGCCATCTATGAAAAACCCACCACAAATATCATTCTCAATGGAGAAAAACTGAGAGCTTTTCCACTAAGGTCAGGAACTCGGCAGGGATGTTCATTTTCACCAATGCTATTCAACATAGTACTAGAAGTCCTAGCCTCAGCAATCAGACAACAAAAAGAAATTAAAGGCATACAAATCAGCAAAGAAGAAGTCAAACTATCACTCTTTACAGATGATATGATACTATATGTGGAAAACCCGAAAGAGACCACTCCAAATCTGCTAGAACTTGTACAGAAATTCAGTAAAGTGTCAGGATATAAAATCAATGCACAGAAATCAGTTGCATTTCTTTACACCAACAATAAGACAGAGGAAAGAGAAATTAAGGAGTCAGTCCCATTTACAATTGCACCCAAAACCATAACATACCTATGAATAAATCTAGCCAAAGAGGCAAAGAATCTATACTCAGAAAACTATAAAGTACTCATGAAAGAAATTGAGGAAGACACAAGAAAATGGAAAAATGTTCCATGCTCCTGGATTGGAAGAACAAATATTGTGAAAATGTCTATGCTACCTAAAGCAATCTACACATTTAATGCAATCCCTATCAAGATCCCATCCTTTTTTTTTCAAAGAAATGGAACAAATAATTCTAAAATTTATATGGAACCAGAAAAGACCTCGAATATCCAAAGGAATATTGAAAAAGAAAGCCAAAGTTGGTGGCATCACAATTCTGGACTTCAAGCTCAGTTACATGGCTGTAATCATCAAGACAGTATGGTGCTGGCACAAAAACAGACATACAGATCAATGGAACAGAATAGAGAGCCCAGAAAGGAACCCTCAACTCTATGGTCAGCTAATCTTCGACAAAGCAGGAAAGAATGTCCAATGGAAAAAAGACAGTCTCTTCTACAAATGGTGTTGGGAAAATTGGACAGCCACATGCAGAAAAATGAAACTGGACCATTTCCTTACACCACACACAAAAATAGATTCAAAATGGATGATGAACCTCAATGTGAGAAAGGAATTCATCAAAATCCTTGAGGAGAACACAGGCAGCAACCTCTTCGACCTCAGCTGCAACAACTTCTTCCTAGAAACAACACCAAAGGCAAGGGAAGCAAGGGCAAAAATGAACTATTGGGACTTCATCAAGATCAAAAGCTTTTGCACAGCAATGGAAACAGTTAACAAAATTAAAAGACAACTGACAGAATGAGAGAAGATATTTGCAAACAACATATCAGATAAAGGGCTAGTATACAAAATCCATAACGAGCTTATCAAACTCAACACCCAAAGAACAAAGAATCCAATCAAGAAATGGGCAGAGGACATGAACAGACATTTCTGCAAAGAAGACATCCAGATGGCCAACAGACACATGAAAAACTGTTCCACATCACTCGGCATCAGGGAAATACAAATCAAAACCACAATGAAATACCACCTCACAACAGCCAAAATGGCTGAAATTAAGTCAGGAAATGACAGATGCTGGCAAGGATGTGGATAAAGGGGAACCCTCCTACACTGTTGGTGGGAATGCAAGCTGGTGCAAGCACTCTGGAAAACATCATGGAAATTCCTCAAAAAGTTGAAAATAGAGCTACCCTATAACCCAGCAATTGCACTACTGGGTATTTACCTTTAAGATACAAATGTAGTGATCCGAAGGGGCACGTGCAACTGAATGTTTATAGCAGCAATGTCCACAATAGCCAAACTATGGAAAGAACCTAGATGCCCATCAACAGATGAATGGATAAAGAAGATGTGGTATATATATACATTGGAATACTATGCAGCCATCAAAAGAAATGAAATCTTGCCATTTGCGATGACGTGGATCGAACTAGAGGGTATTATGCTTAGCAAAATATGTCAATCGGAGAAAGACAACTATCATATGATCTCCCTGATATGAGGAAGGGGAGATGCAATGTGGGGAGCTTGGGGGTAGGAAAAGAATAAATGAAACAAGACAGGATCGGGAGGGAGACAAACCATAAGAGAGTCTTAATCTCACAAAACAAACTGAGGGTTGCCGGAGCGAGGAGGGTAGGGAGACTGGTGGGTTTATGGACATTGGGGAGGGTGTGTGCTATGGTGAGTGCTGTGAAGTGTGTAAATGTGGCGATTCACAGACCTGTGCCCCTGGAGCTAATAATACATTATGTGTTAATAAAAAATTAAAAAAATAATAAAAAATAAAATAAAATATGTGTTCAAAAGTAAACAATTAAAAAGATGGGGTAGAAACTTTTTGATATTTGCAAACAATTCTTAAAGTAACTAACAGAAGCATTTTTAAAAAATCAGTAAGGCTTAAAAGAGTTTGAAAAATCCAATCAATAAAACTGAAGTACAAGAAACTTATAATACATCATATTCTACATCTGTAGAAGACATATTCTTTTCAAGTATACAAAGTAAACCATATGCTGTCCCATAAAGCTAGCTTCAGTAAATTTCAAAGCAACTGAATTATATAAATTTGTTCTCTAACCATCATGCATTTAAAAATAAATCCCCTGTTTTATTTGTGAATTTACAATGTGTCTAAAGTAGAAGGAAGAAAGTAATAGATATGGGGCACCTGGGTGGCTCAGATGGTTAAGCCTCTGCCTTCAGCTCATGTCTTGGTCTCAGGGTCCTGGGACTGAGCCCTGCATTGGGCTCTTTGCTCAGGGAGGAACCTGCTTCCCCTTCTCTTTCTGCCTGCCTCTCTGCCTACTTGTGATCTCTGCCTGTCAAATAAATAAATAAAATCTTTAAAAAAAAAAGTAGATATGAGTATAAATCAATATTAGTCAAATAAAAAATGTGTATAAAATTAAGAAATACAAGGTATCAAAAGTTTGTTCTTTGGAAAGATTAATAAATTTAACATATCTCCAGTCAGACTCATCAAACAAATAAAAATAATAAAAATCCCTATAGGAATTTTTTTAAAGTTATAACCTTCACACAAAACATAAATATAAAACAAAATAAATAGGTATTATGAAAATTTTTATGTAAATATATTTTACAATGTAGGTGGAATGGACAAATTACTTAAAAATTAAATTAATAAAACTGACACAAGAAAAAAATAGAAAATCTAAATAGTCATAAATCTGTCGAATTTTATCTTTAATTCAAACGATACTAAAACATCTCCAACCCTGACCTGATTACTTTAGTGCTAAATTTTTCAAAATATTTAATTAAATATTAATATCAGTTCCAAATACATTTTTTTCCTGAAATTTGAAGTAGAGTGAAAATATCCTCATTGACTTTATGAAATCAGCATAATCTGGTGCCTAAACCTGACAAGAGCAATGCAAGAAAGAAAAATTAAAAATATTATCTTCGTAAGCAACATAGAAAAATCTTAAATGAAATACTACCAAATTGAATCTAGTTATATATAAAAAAATTTACCACGACAAAGTGAGATTTATCTCAGGAAAGAAGCAATGCATAACATTTGAAAATTAAACATTGCAATTCAATATATTAATAGAAAAAAAGGAGGTAAGTCATATTTTCTGGGGAGCAGAAGGATTCGAGATAATTAAAATTTCTTTTGTGACTCAAGAAATAATAACAAAACCCTCTCAGTAACATTAAAAAAGATTACTTAACCTGGTAAAGAGATCTTAAAATAAATTTAAAACATTAGAAGAATATTTTGAAAGGGGGCTAACACTAGTCTTGGTGGTGAAATATCAAAGGCTTTTCCCACTGTTGTCTGGATTGAGAAAAGATAGTTCACTATTCATTTCCTAGTCAATGTTTTCCTGAAGACAAAATAAATAAAATGTTAAAATTTCAGAAGAAAGATGTAAACTATATTACTGTATTGAATGTTGTCATGATTCTCAAAAGCAGATAATTCCAAAGGAACTGTGCCCATACTGTTAGAATTAGTAAGTAAGCATAACACTTAAGGTATACTTAGTAATATATTAAATACTCAAGATAATAAGACCTCTTGGTATAAGGTAATCAATATAGTGTCTGTATGTTACTGTTTTTAAATCAATCATTGCTCCCTTGTAAACAGCTTATTTCTCTCTGTGGCACTCTCATACTTTCAGTAAGTCAGGCTGTGGATCCTAGATAACTTTCAATTCTAAAAATATTATTATTTTAATTAAAAAGAGAGAAGAGTTGGGAGGACAATTAACTTTCATCTATAGAAAGTTAAACTTATCCTAATGAACCTTGAATGTTCAGGTAAAACAACTCTTGAATCAAGATTTAAATATAAAAGGGATACACATTTGAAGTACAGAAATAATTCATTTTGATATATTGATATATTTTAAAATAATGCTATTTCTTGAAGGGCAGGGAAAAAAATGATGTCAGAGAACAAAACAGATACCATGATGAAAAGAATATCCAAATTCAGAATTGCCAGGCTACAGAGAACTGAATATCCTAAAAAGACAATTACACAGAATTTAGAGGTATTTTCTAGTTTGTTGTGTAGATCACGCAGGAACAAGAGTCTTTGTATGCATTTATAACTGCCTGGAGAATAGACTGGTGTAGAATGGTAATGTGTGTATATTATAAGGAGCAATTCTTTTGATAATCCTAGGAAGGAAGATGGAGAATTAGAGAGGCAAATAAAAGGCCTTCTGTGTGCTGGGAATAGCAGATGAACAGGCCACTATTGCTTCAATTTGGATAATAGGGCTATCTCCGACCAGTTATCTACTCTCTGAGCAGCTGGATAACAGGACAAAGGTAAAACCCCTCTATTCCTGCAGGACAGAAAAGCTCTTTCTCTATCAGCCACTGAGTCTTTTCTCTATCAGTTACTGAGTCTTTCCAAATTGCACTGAGAAACATCACTCATCTATTACAAGCCTACTTCCCATACACAGTAGCTTTGAACAATTCCAGTATATTCCCTGAAACATACAGACATGTGCTCATGTCTTCACAATGCTCCATCATTAAAGCAAAGTCATGGAAGATAAAATGCAGAATAGCTGGACCTATAATGTATAATAGCAGGCATCTCTATAATAGCCAGAGTGCTGCATGTATTAGAAGTCATTTTCTATAAGAGCTCACAATGAAAAAGAAGGAAAATTATAACATGAAAATGAAGGTTCAAAGTGGGTGATGCTTTAAAGCAGCGATGTTCTGTTACATGTCATTGGTTGACCTCACCGGTTTCATTTTTAATGCAGAGTGAAAACTTAAAATATTTAATCTAAGTGACTGAAGTGAATTCAGTCTTTTCCCCCCTTTTTCCCCACTCCCACCTATCATTTCTACCTCCACTACATTTAGAATACAGGTTTCCCCGCTACTTGAAAGTAGAGCACTCCTATGAAGACTCTGGTAAGCAGAAATGGCTTAAAGCAAAGAAGCAATTACCATTAATTCATATGGGAAAATTTGTGTATGTTCCCAGACCCCAAAAATAACCTCTCTTAGGCTTTTCTGTTACCTTAGGACACATCTTGCTAATGAATGCACAAAATAAATCGAGATGAAGCACAGATGCTCACAGATACAGTTCAAAGCTGTGGCAGCTTGATGTTGACATGCAGAGTGTAGTTCCTGGGGAAGGAGCTCAGCTGGGTCCCTCTCACTGCTTAGGGGTATGCCCTGTCTATATAATGGCTCAGTGCAAAACAAATGCTGAACATTATTTTGTTCTCACCTTTTTTCATAAAAGCAAAAATCCTCTTCACATTTCTCTTGCTTAGAGGAACAGTAATAATGTAGGTCTTTTCTAAATGCAAAGTGGTGTAATGCAAACTCCAAGAACAAGGGAGATTTAGCAGTACCATATTTTGGAATGAAATAAGGAAGTACTAATTCTTATCATTTTACATATAGATATATAAGAATATGTACAGTTGGGTTATGGACATTGGGGAGGGTATGTGCTATGGTGAATGCTATGAAATGTGTAAGCCTGATGATACACAGACATGAACCCCTGGGGCAAATAATACTATTATATATATATAAATATACTATTATATTGATAAAAAATTAAAAAAATAAGTATATGTACAAATATTTATGTATAAGTTTATATATATATACACATCAGTATTTTAGAGTATCAGTATATATAAGTTTATATATATATATATATGCACATCAGTATTTTGCATTCACTTTAAACATACACACATTTATTCTGAAAAACAAGTGTAAATTTTTTTTAAAACAAGTGTAATTTTAAGGAAAAGAGTGTCACAAAGTAAATTGAGCCTCACTAATCCAGCTGGACCTTAGTTGTTTTATATTTAAGCAAAAGGGGTAACTAGGAATAGTAAGGGAGAAGCCATAGGAAAATAGAAAATGCTTTAACAATTTAAGAATGAATGAGGAAGGGGTTGGGAGAGGGTGGTGGGGTTACATTATATGTTTAAATAAAAAAACTTAAAGAAAAAAAAAGAGTGAATGAGGATATTTGGTGTTACTTTTATAGAGGAAGCAATGTGGTCACAGGGCCAATTCAGACTCCACCAATGGAATGTGGTGACTAGTAAAATGCCTTGATGTCAACCAAGCTGCACATGGAAGTTTGCAAATGAGGAACTTTAGAAGGCCCATGTAGGAATCCATAATCACTCATCTATAAAATTCTCCTTTTCTATACATTTTTATTGTTTAAATTATTATGATTACTTTATTCTGTGTAAGCATTATGGTTCATATCTGAAAATATGGAGGACTGAGGCCAGGACACCATATATTTTGAGTAAGTACTGCTGGCATTGATAATATGCTATGGTCAACACCTTCTAAAAATATGTTTGAAGATTTTAAAGAAGTCTTACTTTCATTTTTGTTTTATCATGCATCCATTTATTGCCTGCAAAGAGAATCTGTTTTACATATTCTCTTCTATTTTTTCTCTTATTCTTCTTTCATGGAATTAAAAAAAAAAAAAAAAGAATAGCCACAGGGTCCGTCACCTTTGTCACTAATCTTAACTGCATCTAAGATTGTTTTCCTTTTTCTTAATTAATCAAATTAATCCACACATCATGGCTCAGTGAAAATCAGGTCATAAAGAGAAAAAGACAGCATGAGTGAAACTCATGGATTAACTTCTCACCTAAAAATGTTATGGTACTATGGAAAAACAACTATTTAAAAACTACAGAAGCTTTATACATCAACAGCAGGTATTTGAAGAAATGTAGTCTTCCAGATTGGGAACTTACATTTTTGTTGTTTAAACTTTGGTAAAATATTAAGAAGTCTCTCTTATTGGAGAAGAGTCATATTGTGGGCCCCTGCTTCATCAAGGGTTGATTTAATTATAGTTTACCAAGAAAAATCAGTCATTACTAATATATATACTGGATCAGTGTCTGGTTTATAGAGTTTAGATAATGAGCTCAGAGGGTGGTTTCAGAGTGAAAACAAGGGTCTATTAGGTTAGCTACAGAGATTCTGTACTTCCTTAACAATTAGCCAATTTAACATCTTCACTCTGAAATCAACGAACCAACTGGCAAATCTGTCACTATCAGGAGTACATAAGAACTGTATGGCCTCTACCTTCTGCTATGGTGCATTTAATCATTAGCATGCTCAGGGTATTTAAAAATTTCATCCCTGTAAAAATTGATTAACCATCTAGAGATGGCGGAGATTATGATCTTTTGTGACCCAGTAACTGCTAGGGCTTCTGTCTCAGCATTTATTCATTGTTTCTTAGTCATTTGTTATATTCTGGGGAGAGAGCTAACTTTGAAAATGAAACAGTAAACAGAATATGGTTGTTACCTTTCAGGACTCTAATTCTAAAAGGGAAGACTTACTCTTAACCCCAATATTATAATACAAAGTGGCAAGTACTTGAGATATTCACAAAGCGCTATGACATGAATTGGTGACAACTACCTCGGAATTCCTGGGCATAACTTTACTCAAGGGAGGACATGAAGAGATTAGAGGAAGAATAGGATTGTCCAGGCAGAAAACTGGATGAAGAGCTGGGAAGTGGATGTTTCGAAAGAAGGAAATGGTTTCATACATACATGTATGTGCACACATACATGTTATATGTGTGTACCTGCATGTATATGTGGAGTCTCCTATTCTGTCAGGAAATGTGAAGTGACTGGATCCGAGTATATGCTCAGGATTACTCAACAATGCACTTTAGCAGCGATGCCTATGCTCCGGTTCCCAAAGGACAGCACTGCATGTGCTAAATGTTCACCTGAGTATGTAGCAGACTTGCACCACTGCAAAGGAACCCTAAAACCATGAAACCCAGAGCATATTAGGCAGCTGACACACCTGCCCCTTCCTTCTTCCAGAGAGAGGAAACAAAAAGAGACCTTTATTCTGGAATATAAACAAATCTTTTCTTGTTAGGAGAGAGTTAGATCTCTCTCTCTCAGAATGTGAGCAAATCAACCTGGACGAGAAAAGTCCCATCTCTAAATCTTTTGGAGCAATACATATCTCTGACTTCTAAGGCACGTCTGCCGTTCAATCATCTTTCACCTAGTTTTTAGCACTCTTTGCTCAGAAATCTTTACGCAGAAATGTCAAAGTCCTTATGGAGAACTGTCTCCCATATGACCATATGGGAAGAGACCTGGAAGCCTACAGTGCCAGGTTTGTATTTTGGGAACACAGCAGGTCTCAATATCAACAAAAACGATCCATCCAATCCTTATTCAATTGTGGAATAACAGTTGAAAACCAGAAAAGCTTGTTTGAATTCAAATCAAAGGAAATTCCCAGTAGTGGCATGGTATTTTCTTATCCTTTCAGTTGAGTCAGTTGCTGTATGTAACACACAACAAACACATCCTGAATAATGCCTGCACTTTTATTCACCTAATAAGTTAATCTTGAGTTTACTTTTTTTTTTTGTAAATTTTTTTAAAAGATTTTATTTATTTATTTGACAGACAAAGATCACAAGCAGGCAGAGAGAGAGGGGGGAAGCAGGCTCCCCGCTGGGCAGAGAGCCCAATGTGGAGCTCCATCCCAGGACCCTGGGATCATGACCTGAGCCGAAGGCAGAGGCTTTAACCCACTGAGCCACCCAGGCACCCATTGAGTTTACTTTTTCTTTAATGACAATTATTCTCATAAGACATTTGAGAAAAATGTAATGTCATTTTAGTAAGGGACAATTTGAGAAAGGGAGAAAGTCAGCCTATAAACTCTGGCTGCAGCTCTTCGCTATTAAGTTGACGGAAACTGTATTCATAAAGTTGTCACGGTAAATGTGGATGCACACCATTAGCCTGAACTCCTTGATGTCCTTTGATCCAGCTTTCTTAGAAGATAAGGGTGCTATGTTACCAGAGGTATTTCCTTGACCCAAGTCACATATTAAGAAGGAAGTTATGTTAGACATAGAAGCAGGGTGGAATTATGATGCTGAAAACCAGAAGACATAAAAGAGACTCTGACCTGGGGCATTCTAACAGATAAGGTTACACAGAGGCAGCCACATCTCTGGGTAAGAAGGCAAAGAGCAGAAGTCTAATCTTCACATCTTATTTTTTTTTTTTTAATCTATTCTCGATTTCTTTCCCTGAATCCAAACAGTATTTCTGTTTAACTTTTATACTGAGATGCAACAATGCTTAGATAAAAAGAGTGCAGACCTTGTCTTTGTACTCAGATTTCCTATCAGTGTGTCATCAAAGGGGGTATTAAATACTTCATGGTGTTGGTCCAGGAATCAAATGGGATAATGAATATGTAACACTAACCTGAGAGAACACAACTCATGTGGTACATTCGCAAGGCACCTCATTTTTGTCTCACATTGTAATACTAATCTTGTTTACAGGGGTCCATTGTTTCTGCTTTCCTGGCTGAAAACCCTAACAGACCCCATGATTTTGCTGTTTCTTTAAATCAGTGGTTCTCAACACTTGCTGTAAAGTCACACAGGGAGCTCTTAAAAACTCTGATGCCCAGGCCCATCATTGAAAGGAGTCAAAATTTGTAGGTAAAGGGCCTACATGTGTGTGGATTCTAAAAATTCCCAAGATGCCTTTAAGGTTGATAACTGCTGTTTTTATGTAATAAATCATCTAACTAATCTGGGTAGGGAAGGGGATATTGTTGGCTTGTTTCCTCTGCACCTACCTTTTCCCTCCCTCTCAAGGTGCTGTCCTGGACTTCTTCAGGGCTAGAGGGCAAGAAAGGTGGTGAGGAGGCAACATTCTGAATAGAGTGACAGCATGGTATGGACCTTGCCATCATGTTATAGGCTTGGCAGGCATCCAAAGCTGGAACTTCCTGTCGGTGATATCACCATTAGTCAGAATGGATAAATTTCTGTTGTATCTGGTCACTTGCTAATTTACTATTTCCTCTTCTCTAGCTTTTATCAGTTGATGACTAATTGCTTTCCAACCAAACCCTGTAGGCAGAACATACAGTGACTCCACACAAATGGTCGCTAACTTATTTCTGGTTCTCACATCTTTCCTGTGAAATACTCAAGCCTTGTTTGCCCTGACAAGATTCACTGTGCAGGCCTGTCCTCAATTCAGCCATTTGTGTTCAAGCTGGCCCATCGGCACTGAGCCACTTTTTCCTCTGACTAAAATTGTTCAAGAAAGTATAAAATAATAGATTACTATGCCCTCATAATGGGGACAAAAGTCAGGCTAAAGCTCCTTTCTCAGGCTTTAGATAGATCTGGGCAAACTCTATCCTCCCTCTTTGGGGATGCCTCTTTTTGGGAGCTCCAAAAATCTGATTCAAAAACCTCCTAATTATCACTTTCCCACATTCATATAAGCTCAGTGTGGATAAGAAGTTTAAGAGTCAAGTTGTGTGTGTGTTTAAGAGTCAAGTGTGTGTGTGTGTGTGTGTAAGTGTTTCAAGAGACAAGTTGAGCCCTGACTTTTTACATTCTTATCTTAATCTGCTACCACACTGAGGAAATTAAATATGGGCATTTCTAGAGCTCTCACCAACAGTTTCATTTTAATTTCTGTTACATATGGAAAGTGAATGGCAGATGAGCTATCAACAAACATTATTGGCAATAATCTTGACAATTAATATTTTGTTTTGTTGTCTTAAGATATACTGAAAATATCTGTATCATAAGTAAGCCTATGTTACAGAAATAGTGCCAGTGTCATCCTAGGAAATAACATAAAAGTAAGATTTCTCAATAATTGGTTTATAGAATTCAACACGAAGATCCGAGGGTTACTAGTCTGACACACTAGGCACAATTCCTTGGAGATCTCTGAGGGTTTCCTTTATTTTTCTTTATTCCTAGTCCCCCTGGAATCACAAGCAAAAAATAATTTACTCAAAAAGTCCCACAAAACACCGCTGTTACCATGACATACCTGCCTTGGCAAAGTAACAGCAACCCACTATCTTTATAAGTCATCTTAATTATTTCGAACATCCACATCTGTTCTGGATGTGAAGGTAAATGGAGAGGAATTATCCACCTGAGTTTTTGCCTTGAAAAAGGAAAATAAGCAGATGTACAAGTATTCCTCTGAAGCATGGATGGAGGAAGTGTTCTAGGCTTTACAAAAATTTGCCTAACAAGCTGTCTCCTGTTCCTTACCAGTTGGTCCAAAATTAAGGTAATGCTATGTGAAGAAAGAATAAAGGAGGTAAGAACCTATTACTGTACAGTTTTGACATGAAAAGAAATATTCCATATTAATCACTTAGCAAGTCTACCAGGGGCAATTTGCGTATTTGCAATTTGCAATTTGTGTATCCCCTTTTGCCTTTTCAGTACTTTTCCAAAGGAAAACAGTTTTTCTTTGAACTATTTTCCAATTTATATTTAAAAAGACAAAAATATGTTAGCAAATGAATAAGCAAGATGATATCAATGCACCTTTAATATTCATGAAATGATGTCTGCCAGTATATTAATGGGAAGTCAAATGGGATGGGAAGCAGAAAGCCATGAATGAAAAGAGAATTATCAGCCCAACCACAAATAAGACTAAAAATTAATGACCCCCAAACTGGTCATCACTCAATGGCTCTTGCTCCACTTCCAGGCATTTGGTTTGAAGCATTTGTTAAAACGTAAGTTAACTCAAAGGTAACAAAATAAGAATGTAGAAAGATTATCTAGGAACTGGTAACAAACATATAGATCTTATAAATATTCATGTTTTGAATTTAAGAGAGTCCTTATTGTGCCCACATGGATTATATGAGAAGTCAGGTAGATAGATAAATTATCTAACTATCCTAGAATATCCTTTTAACTGCTCCAAATCAGGGTACTTTACAGACTACTAAGAACGTACTTCTGTTTTCATTGCTCTTGAAAGCATGGATACTTTGCACATGTTAATAAGTACAGTGAGTTAATAAGCATATGTCATTGCCTCTGTCCTATTAACTATTCATATTGTCACTTTATAATTTTCTATTGTCAATATTACAAGAGTTTCTTATCTAATTTGTTGGTTTTCTTTTGGTGGATTTTTGCTGTCAAGAGTATTATGAGAATGCTGATGGTTATTCATCACTTGAAATGTTGTGGAAGCATAATTGACTTGAAATTACACTGAGTTAATAAACTCAGATTTTCTTCACTTTCTCTTTGGCAAATAGGAAAAAGTAGGACCTAGAAGCTAAACATTCTATCAAGTTTATATCACCACCATTTTAGTCAGACGTTTTTAGCCAATATTATCTTCATGTTATTTTTCAACTTGAAGGTCAACTATCAATAACATAACCACTTAGTGCAGGGATCTCGTATGTGTGTGGAATGACCCTTATTATGAGGATGATCCCTCATCTTCCTCCACCTGGATTTATCTCAGTGCTGTCTAGATAGAAAGTGGGCACTTTAATGCAGAGCTTTCAATCTCAGGACCTAAGACTCTACCATGCTCTCCTTTCATCTAAGAAAGAGTTTCACCTATCTCAAAATAGGACATGTCTTTCTATGAAAAGTAGCCATGGTGAGGAAATAAACTCTTGTTCAGTCTCTGTAACTCTCTTTAAAAAGAAAAGAGGGGGTCCTATGTTGTCTGTTTACTGCTCTGGCACCACTGTTTCATAGACATAAGTTTAATAGTGTCAAACTTTTTAAATGTGTGTTTAATATCCATTATGTAGAAAACTGACATATGGAGAGTTTGTTTAAAGATTTCATTCTATCATTTATGTTTGGATAAACTAAACATAAATAGGATTATATAAATGCTAATGAGAATTCTGTTATATCTAAAATGGGGATGAAGTTTTAAAAAATGTATATTCTTTAAATATTTAAAATATGTGTTTATTACCCATTTGACTGTTAAAAGATAAATTTAAATAAAAGATAAAGTAAAAGGTAAGTCCAAATTCTTGTTTTATACATACCATTAAATGTTTTCATTTTCTACATTATTTCATAGTAGACACATTTTGGAGTGCATTTTATTTGTTCATATCATTTTATCTTCTTTGGTATAAATGTCCCAAAGAGATACTTTTTCTTCTGTAGTACCAGTTTAATTGTAAAGAAATAGGGTAATTATATGAAGAAAAGCATAACTTAGAAGTTGATACAGGTATATCATTTGTTTTAATTTTTTACTTTATCATACTTCACAGATACATTTTTTTACAAATTGAAGGTTTCTGATAATCCTGTATTGAGCAAGTCTATTGGACCCTTTTTCCAACAGCATTTGCTTACTTCATGTCTGTCACATTTTGACAATTCTTATACTTTAGACTTCTTCATCATTATTATAACGAGCTATGATCAGTAATCTGTAATATTACTATTATTATTTGGAGGTACTACAAAACACATCCATATAAGACAGAAACTTAGTTGATCAATGTTGTGTGTGAAGTTCTGACTACTCTTCTGACCCACCATTCTCCATCTCTCTCTCCCCCTTTCCATGGGCTTCCCCATTAGCTTAGATACAACAATTTTAAAATTAGGTGAGATAATAACTCTGTAGTGCCCTGTAAGTGTTCAAGTGAAAGGAAGAGAGTCACACATCTCTCACTTTAAATCAAAAGCTAGAAATGATTTAGCTTAATGAGGAAAACATTGAAAGCTGAGAAGCTAAATGTTAGGACTCTTGCACCAAACAGCCAAGTTGTAACTGCAAAGTAAAAATTCTTAAAGGAAATGAAATATGCTACTCCAGTAAACAAATGATAACAAAGTACAATGGTTTTGTTGCTGATATAGTGAACATTTTAGTGGTCTGCATAGATCAACCAGTCACAACCTTTCCTTTAGCCAAAGCATAATCCAGAGCAAGGCTCTAACTCTCTTTAATTCTGTAAAGGCTGAGAGAGGTGAGGAAACTGCAGAAGACAAGCCTGGGCTAGCCAAGGTGGGTTCATGATGTTTAAGGAAAGACACTATCTCCATAACCTAAAAGTGCAAGATGAAGCAGCAACTGCTGATGCAGAAGCTGTAGGAAGTAACTCAGAATATCTGGCTAATATAATGAAGTGACTACACTAAAAAACAGATTTTTGGTGTAGACAAAATAGTCTTTTATTGAAAGAAGATATCATCTAGGATTTTCATAGATAGAAGATATCAATGCCTGGCTTCGAAGCTTTAAAGGACAGGCTGCTCTCTGGTTAGAGGCTAATGCAGCTAGTGACTATGTTGAAACTACTACTCAATGACAATTCCAAAAATCATAGGGCCCTTAAGAATTATGCTAAATCTACTCTGCCAGTGCTCTATAAATAAAACAACAAAGCCTAGATGATAGCATATCTGTTTACAACATGGTTTATAGAGTAGTGTAAATCCACTATTGACACATAATACTAAAAAAAAAAAAAAAAGATTCCTTTTTAAAATATTGCTGCTCAGAACCACCTGGGTGACCCAGTTAAGCATTTGACTTTGGCTCAGGTCATGATCCCTAGGGTCCTGGGATCAACACCCATATTGGGCTCCCTCTTTGTCCTTCCCCTGACTTGTGTTCTCTCTCTTTCACAGTAAAATCTGATGGACATTGGGGAGGGTATATGCTATGATGAGTGCTATGAATTGTGTAAGACTGATGAATCACAAGCCCGTACCCCTGAAACAAACAATACATTATATGTTAAATAAATAAATAAATAATTGCTGTTCATTCACAAAACGCTTTGGGTGCTTGGTCACTGAAATAATCTGATGGAGATATACAATGAAATTAATGTTTTCATGCCTGCTAACACAACATTCATTCTGCAGCCCATGGATCAAGGGGTAATTTCTACTTTCAAGTCTCATGATTTAATAAATATACTTCATAATGTAATAGCTGCCATAGACACTGATTCCTCTGGTAGATCTGGACAAAGCAGACTGAAAACCTTCTAGAAAGGATTTACCATTCTAGATGCCATTAAGACCATTCACGATTCATGGGAAGAGGTCAAAACATCATCATTAACAGGAACCTGGAAGAAGTTAATTCCAACCATTGTGAGTGAATTTGAGAGGTTCAAGACTTCGGTGGAGGAAGTAACTGCAGATGTGGAAGAAACAGAAAGAGAACTACAATCAGAAGTGGAGTCCAAAGATGTGACTGAGTTGTTGCTAAAACTTGATATGGGTAAAGAGCTGCTTAAATGAGCAAAGAAAATGCTTTCTTGAGACAGAATCTACTCCTGATGAAGATGCTGTAAAGATTATAGAAATGACAAAAAAGGATTTACAATATGACATAAATTTACTAAATCAGTGGAAAGTTTTAAGAGGATTGACTCCAGTTTCAAAAGAAGTTCTGTAGGTAAGATGCTATCAAGCAGCATCATTTACTACAGAGAACTCATTTGTGAAAAAAAGAGCCCATCTATGCCACAAACTTCACTATTCTCCTATTATAAAAAATTGACACAGCCACCCCAGCCCTCAGCAACCACTACCCTGATCATCAGCTGCCATCAATATCAAGGCAAAACCCTCCAGGAGCCAAAAGATAACAACTTATTGAAAGCTCAGATAATGGCTAGTATGTTTTAACAATAAAGTATTTTTTAACTAAGGAAAGTGTATTGATTTTTTGGACATAACATCATCACACACAATAGACTACAGTTCAATGTAACTATAACTTCTATATGCATTGAGAAACAAAAAAAATATTTGATTCACTTTATTGTGATATTCACTTTATTGTGGTGGTCTGGAATAGAACCTGCATTATCTACAAGGTAGGCCTGTATTAACTTCATACCATAATATTTATCTCTACCAGTAATTACTGTATGTTGTATAAGGAAGCCAAAATCTTATTAACATAACTTCTCAGTGGGATTCATTCACATAGATAGCATGAGCTTATATAAACGTATATAATGCCTACTCTGTGTCAGGCTATTTGTAGTGGATACTGTAGTGAACAAAACTGATCTGTTTTAACAGCTAAAATAAGCTTTTGCTGCTAATAGTAGAAAACAAAAATAATAATGACTAAAAAAGCCAATCCTATTTTCAAAAAATAAATTTGTGTATTTGTGTAATGTGTTTTTAAATCCCACTTACAGGTGAGAAACTGAGACTTAAGGAAATGCATTTGGTTCTCCATAACACCAACACCCCTCCAAAAATTTGGGGTGTTGATTTTTCTCACAAAATGAGGTCAGCAAGTACACAATTCAGGGGTTCATGTCCTTGCTTCAGTCAGTCCTCAAGGACTTAGACTCCTTTAATTTTTCTATCAGCATTCAGTTTCACCTTCATAGTTGCAAAACTGTGTTCTTCCCTAAGACACAAGACCAAGATAATAGGCAGGAAGAGATGAATGAGAAGAGGTAGAAGCAGAGCCTCTATCAAGAACACAAGCATTTTCCAGAAGTCATTCAGCTGACTTTTGCCATTGATCTCATCAACTATAACTCCTATGGGAGAGGGAAGCTGGGAAGAGGAGTTTTAAGTTGGGTATACTGTTGCTTTAATAAAAGTCCAAATCAGCATTGTATTAAGCAAATAATGGGGAATGATGTTTGGTATGCAATAGTAGTATACACTTTGAGATTGAGAAATATGCCTCTGGCACAAAACTGTGGAGCTTAAAAGTTGTCAGCCATCAAATATCAAATAATAGAGTGAAGCACATTATTGCAAGGAGTTTCTCCATACTCTCATCAGCATTCAGTTTTATCACTTTTTAAAAAAAAATTTAACCATTTGGATAGGTTTATACTGAGATTTCATTGTAGTTTTAATTTGCATTTTAATAACAACTCGTGATGTTGAACATCTTTGTATGTGTTTACTTGCCATCTGTAATTCCTTTTCATTAAAATATCTGTCCACGTCTTTTGGCCATTTTTTAACTATATTGTTTGAACTTGTATTTTTCAGGTTTAAAGTCTCCAAGAAAACACAGGATAAACTTGCAGAGTCAAATATAAACAATGAGAGAATTAGGAATCCATTCGCCTCCCAATTTTAAATATTTAATATTTCAGTTTTAATGATGTGCTTCATAATTTAGGGAGCCTCGAATATTCTCAGTGAAGAACACCTCGATACTATCAATCTAATAAACTAAAGTAGTTCTACAGTACTAAGCATTCTTGGTATTCTGATCACTAGTCCTCTAATTACAGCTCCTGGTTTGGCTGGATTTTTTTTTCTTTCAGCAGCTTTCTTAGGCGCTATATTCCTTGATAGTTTCTGCATTTGGAAATGAGTGCTTTTCCCCTTTCCACTTTATTGACAAGGTGGCTGGATACAGTAAATTTGAATCCTATTTTCTTTCCCTTAGCACTTTGTGGACATTTATCTATTCACTTTAGGCCATGGAGACAGCTATGAAAAAATTTCAGATTACCCTATTTTTTCACTCTCTTCATTTCTTAGCCTGGATTCCTGAATATTTTACATTTTTTAAATAGTATCATATGACTAGGATGTATCTCAAAAGCTGATCATTCTGATGCAATTTTCCAGGACTATTATAAGCATTTTGTTATCTGCTATCTTGGTTCTGTTGAATTCAGGAAAATTATCTTGTAATTTCACTTGAGAATCATTTTCAGTTTTAATTTGTTTGACTTGCTTCTTCAGAGATTCAAAGTAAAAGTTTGTGATTCTGCTTTTTTGTACTAGATATTAATTATATTCTCTCTTATTTAAAAAATTGCTTACCATTATATTATACTATTTGCCTTACAACGTTGTCAGTAATTTGCTTGTTTTATGTCTATTCATTGTTTTTCATTCTCAGTCTTCTCATTTTTTTGTTGTACTTTATATTTAATTTTATTTCTTTATATATTATTTTATTTCTTTAGATAGCGTTTTCTTTTCTTTATATAAAGTTTTAAAGATCTTATTTATTTGTCAGAGAGAGTGAGTACAGGCAGACAGAGTGGCAGGCAGAGGCAGAGGGAGAAGCAGGCTCCCTGCTGAGCAAGGAGCCTGATGTGGGACTCGATCCCAGGACGCTGGGATCATGACCCGAGCCGAAGGCAGCTGCTCAACCAACTGAGCCACCTAGACGTCCCTATATAAACTTTTAAGCCATTCATGAGCAACTATTATTTCTTCCATATTCTTTTAGTTTATTTTAATTAAAAATATTTTATAAATTCTTTTATAACATAATTCTCAGATGCTTCTTATTTTCTTTGGATTGCATTTGCTTCCATAATACATTCATAATTAAGTGAAAATTTATTTCAACCTATTGAATATCTATTCTAACATGAAACCTATTTTGAATACTGTTACTTTTTTTCCCTCTAGTATATTTGCATAGATACCATGCCATTTTCTCCCCATATAGCTCATGCTTAAAATGAGCAGCCTTTTCTGAGATTTTGTCGACATACTGCATGTGAATTATCACCGGCTCCCTACCTTCTCTTTCTGAAATTTCATCTTCTTTTAAAGGTTAAAGTTTGAGCAAAGAATATCTAAGCCCTGAGAGTTTGAATGCAGTGGAGGACTCAGCTCAGTCACCTATGATGGTCATACAGGGTCTGTGTCCTATCCTTCTCCTACCCAAGTATTTTTCTGTGCCTGAGTCCATGCCACTTTCTCTGCAGGTCTTCTCCAATATGGAGCATTCTGGGACTTCAGGACTTCCTAAACAATCCCTGTGAAGACCTAGAATCCTACCTTTGTGCACAGTACTATATGGGTCTACCCCTTCCCCTACTTCTCACTCTTCTTGTCTATTTAATAGCAACTTCCACACAGCAGAATGAAAAGAGGAAAAATGTTAATGGAAGGTTATTTTAACCTTATCTTCAAACTTCAGAAAGGGTTAACACACAAAGGTAAATGGCCACTGCATGAACAACAGGGGCAGAACAGTGTTTATTCCGGAGCACAGGGACAAGAGCCATGGCTGATACATAGTTTCCTCTCGCAACTTGTCCTTAAATTCAGCATGCATTTTGATTTATTTTTTTATCAAGAAGGAGGGAGAGGAAAGAAGGTCCAGTTGCTTCCATTTGTCTCTAATTTTGTTAATAGCCCTTGCTTACTAGGTTAGGGAATCAATGTAGAGATTCTATCAACTACTTAACGTATCCATTTGTACTATATATCCTGGGAGTGAACATGAACGCACACACACACACACACACACACACATACACACACACAATGAATGGTCCCACCGAACCCAATATGGTCCCACTGAACCCAATATGAGATCAAGACTATCTGTACCTCTCCTGACTTCTATAAGCCCCTGATTGATCGAACATGGTGGTGTTTTGCTTCTCCAAAGATTCCCATTCGTGCAGAGCCAGTATTTAATACTTGCCCAAAGATCTGGCTATTTGCCCTAAACTAATAAGAGTTGCATATCTTTTGGGGGAAAGCTGGGTGAAGAATTAGGATTACAACTGTATGTGCATTGAAAATCTCCTCCTTAAAAAGAAGAGCTTTCCCTGTGTTTGGATCTGTAAATAGTTTAGGTTTAGCAGCTGAGTTAAACACCATGAATCACCAGTCTGGCAACTTAGTTAAATGTCTGTCCATCAAATCTAGAAGTTTTCTGCTTATGTGCATTAAATTACTTTAGTGTTTTGCCCATCTATTTTTTTTTTTTTCTGTCAACCCTTGGGTCAAATATTTGTTATAGATTCTTTCAAGTGAGAGTTTCTCAGCCTCAGCCTTCAGCCTACTGAAATACAGGACCAAATCACTCTTTGCTGAGGTGGGCTCTCCAGTGCATTATAAGATATTTGGCAATACCAGTGGCCTCTATTGGTAGATCCAAGTAGCATCCATCACTCCCCAGCTGTGATAACCAAAATGTCTCCAGATATTGCCAAATGTTCCCAGAGGGCAAAAATCTCCAGTTGACAACCACCACTTTAGGTCAAAACACTGATTAATGCCCCATTGTTGGTAAGTTTACCTCTGCCTGTGAGAGTAAATAGCCACCACTTGACCTCTACTATTCTGGGATCACATTAATTTTGTTCCCATATTTTAGTAGAAAGAATTTATAGACTCTGCCACAGATATCTCTTGCCCAGAAGAATGCTACCACAAAAAATTTCTTGCTCCTTCTATTTCTCAAACTTAGTGAAAAGAGTTTACTCTGATCTTTCTCTCTGGCAGAGAGGGTAGTTTGGTTAGGAGTCATCTAAATAACTTGCAGTGGATATATTCCAGTATTTCCATCTCTCTGAGTCTCCCAGCTACTTCTCAGACAGCCCACTAGGGAAGTCTTCACATCCCAACTCTTCTTCTGTTGCAATCACTGAGGCCAGTCTTTAAATATATGGCTGAATAAATGTGTGGAGTCAAAAGGCCAACATCTAGCACAACAAATCAAAAAAGAGATCATCTTGGATGGACTTGACCTAAGCTCTGAAAGGAGACAAGAGGCAACAGCAGACACCCTGTTTTTTCGTCTGGTTGAAAACAAACAGCCGTGTTCCGAACTGCTTACAAAGTAGATCATGTAGCTTGGACCTGACAGCGGCTTTAGGGGATGAAAGCAACCACTGCCAACAGTCATCAAGAAAATGAGGTTCACTCCACAACCACAAGAAGCTAAATTCTGCAAACGATCGGAGTTGGAAGTGTGCAAGAGAACCCAAACTCCAGATGGGAATACACCTTGATTTCAGTTTGAGCAGAGAACCCAGTTATTCTGTGCCCAGCCTTCTAGCCCACAGAACTTGTAAGATAATAAACAGGTGTTTCAATACACCAAAAATAAATACATGAAAAGAATCACCTTGCATAAATTGTTAAAAAATGTAGATTCCTGAGCCATTCTGTTGGAGGTTCTAAGTCTTTAGGATTTTCAGGTTTGAGGGAGGCTCAGGAATCTTTATTTTTAATAAACATGCCACATGATTCTGATGCACATAGTCGAAAACCACATTTTTAACACTTATTTCATAATTTTAACATGTTGTTTCCTGAAAAAAAAAATGCATCGTGTTTAAATTAGGGTCTTTGTAGTTCAAGAAACTGGGATTCAATTAAGGAAACAGGGAAATATGTATCCGACATGAAGAGTTAAGCAGCAGCTCTCTCTAGTGTCTTACTGTCTGTATTTTACAAGCTGATACCTATGCTGGACCACAGCTGACATTGATGCTGACATTGCATTTCCTCGGTGAACATATTTTATCCCTTCTGGTGCTGTTTCTGGGTCATCCCTCACTAATAATATTGTATTATCACTAGACCTCAGGCTCTTTGAGCCTGGGAAACCAGTGGGAAACAGGTGATCCCTGGATACACACTTCATCTGGGGTCTTTGGTCTTATTTCTGAAGCCAAACATCCAGATATCATCTGCTATTCTTACTCTGTATCTTTTTTTTTTTCCTTTCTCCTTTTGCCATGTCTTTTTAAGGAATGTTTCATCTATAGATATCATTTCTAATTGCCTTATTTTCTACATGTTTTTCACTTCAAATTTCATAGAAAGATATGAACTGATTGAAGTCACAGTTGTTCTCTTTGTTTCTCCAGGTACCATCAGTTCATTCTCCCACATGTATGTCTGCTATCTATAAAGCAAGAACCCGAGGCTAATCTAATAACTGTGGCTGGAGCAAAACATCCACATGGGGTGTACCCTTTCAGTAGGGGACATGGATGGGAGATTTTCACTTAGAAACCACTAGCATACCAAACATCATAATGGAAAACCTAATATACTCGTGAAATAAAAGGAAAGGAATATGCAATGTGCCATCAGCTTTATCAGTTTTTTTCCAGTTTATGCATGAGACCAAGGCCCAATGTCAGAACATTCTGAACTAAATTCAAACAGTGACAAATCCTATCAGCTACTGAATAGAGTCTGAAAGTTTCCCACAAACTGAAGAGCCTAAAGCAGATAAACTACCGTATAAGAATCAGGAACTAAGGAAAAACAGTAAGGCAAAAGCAAGTGCGGCATTGCCTTATACGATTACCAGGCATTTTTCTTTTATATTCATTCAGAAGTAGCAGGTAAGAGTGACAGTTGGGTTTTGGATGACTATTAAGCATGACATCTTTAATTTTTTCACTAGAGGAAAGCAGGTATAAACTTACCAACATAGTAAGGGGAGTAAGATAGAGAAAACAAAAACCAGAAGCAAAGAGAAATGGAATATCTTATAATAGCATTTTTTCAAATGGGATTAATATGAAGTATTATTTTATATTAAGCCAATTAGAATATAAAACTAAATTATATTTGGAATAACTGACAATAAACCTATATAGCAAATTTATTTTACCACGCTAGGAAGTTCCACCCATTTGTGATTAAACTCTGCTTTTAGTAGTTAGTGTAATTTATGCACAAGTATACAGAAGAGTATTTATATGAAAGCATTTAAAGCCTTTAATGACATTGTGTGGCCTGTCTCCCAAAAGGAACAAATCAACATTTAAAATTTCACAAGCATTCCTACTAATAACATTATTCCACTCAAATGGAAGAGAATTAATGAGTTTGACAAATTCTTCCTTCTGTGATAAAGGATAAGCAGGTGAAAAGATTAGGAATAAAGTCAGAATATCTTAGGTCTCTGAAGAGGAAATATTTTCATCTATAGATTAGATTATAACACTGACAAGGTATTACTCTATAACATGGGTTCAGCTGATGGGCCAGGGGAATCTTTTGAGTCCAGAGCCTGTGGGAATGAAATTCAGGAAAGAGGCTATAACAACTATCTTTCTCTTTTGTAATCTGTTCTTTGTTATTGTGTTTAGATTGATAGTATGCTTTCTGCTAGACCAGTGGCCTATGTCAACAGGCCAAGGTGATAATACTAAAGTGAGATTTTGAAGATGGGGAAAGAAAATGTGTAGCAGATGAAAATGATAAGGCAGTGCTGATAACTAGCATAGTAAAATGGAATCTTTTCCCAATGTCCCTTAACAAATGCAGTATCAGAATGCTCTATTCCACAGACATGTTGGTCAAAGTGATGAAAAACTCTAAAGCGCTAATAGTCTTTCTACCAATAACAAATTCAAGGCAACCTTACAGCCCTCAATGAAGTTATCTCTTTTCTTTCCATGAATCCTATTTCTTTTTCATTAGAAATTATATGAATGCCATTTAAGTATTTCAGCAAAATAAATTTTAATTTTATGACATGTAACATGTATATTAATGCAAGAATATTATGTATTGATAAGGGTTTTGCTACAAATATTTTAGAGATTCTTTCAAAATTCACACTCTCAGTCACCTAAGCTTCTTAATTTTAATCATAATGGAAAGCCATTCTAGAGTCATTAATTAAGCACCTACTTTATGTAGAATACCATAGTATAATCCAGGTTATAAAGACAGCCTCAGGCAATTAACCCTTCTTGTACCCAGAGAACTATTCATTTGTGTTTTTTTTTTCACTTGTGTTTTAAATAAAAACATGGCAGTGCACTTCAATAAACCTGCCATACTTTGTACTTGAGATAGATTGCTATCATGTAGATGAATCACGTAGCAATGACCTGAGAAAATTATCTAGATAATCCAGGTTTGAAAATAAAGAATTGTGAAGAAAATAGAGAAGGAAGGAAAAATCCAGTGTAATAATCTGTACTGTAGGGGCACCTAGGTGGATCAGTCGGTTGGGTGCTGGACTCTTGATTTTGGCTCAGGTCATAACTCAGGGTTGTGAGACTGAGCACCCTATGGGACTCCATGCTCAGCAGCTCTGCTTGAGGTCCTCTCCCTCTCACCCCCTGCTCTTTCCCCCATCAAATAAATAAAAATCTTTAAAAGAAATAATCTGTACTGATTTTCAACTGCATTGAAAATAACAGTATTATAGTACATATCTAAATTTTCATCTGTTTATATAGATGAGAACTGATCTTTTTTTAATATACTTATTATGACAGAGATAGTCATGTTCTATTTTTTATTTTTATTAGTTGACCTTTGAAAATGTTCAGTTATAAATTGGTTTCAAAAGTTGCTTTAAATATTCTTTATGTTTATGAAAGATTTATTTATTTATTTATTTATTTGAGAGAGAGAGAGAGAGCATGAGCAGTGGATAGGGCAGTGGAAGAGGGGGAGACAGAGAATCCCAAGCAAACTCCATGCTGACTAAGGAGTCTGAGGCAGGGCTCAATCCCACAACTCTAAGATCATGACCTGATCTGATGCCAAGAGTTAGCCACTTAACCAAGCCACATAGGCACCCCATATATTCTTTAAATATCATATTCTATTAAAAGTAAAGTTCTTAAAATACTATAAGTTACTCCTACTTGTGAAAGCTCCTTGAAGTTCTAACTCTTCCTTCAAAAGAAGTCCTCTTCCTTATTTCAAATATGCAGAGTAGTTTTTTTTTTCTATTGTCCTATTCTTTCTTCTTTTGTTATTTCCACTATTACTGTTAACAGCAAAGAAAGTTTGTTTACCCTTTTTTGGGTTACAATGAGGATTTCTATGATCCCATATGCAAAGAATCCTTGTATTTTTTTTTTCAGGATTAGGAAGAAGATTTGTGAAGACTGAAGGATAGGAACACAATCTGATATTTATTCCTTTTCCTGAACCACCTGATTCTACACATACCTGAGCCTCTGAACTACAGATTCTTAAACCATTAAATTAGAACAAATAACCATCTTTTAAAGGCAACATACATTCTTCAAAATAAAATCTATAATTAAGAGTAGAGATGCATGGGTGGTTCAGTCAGTATCTGCCTTCAGCTCAGATCATGATCGCAGGTCCTAGGATTGAGTCCCACCTTGGGCTCCTTGCTCAGGGGGAGGGGGCCTGCTTTTCCCTCTCCCCCTCTCCCTGCTTGTGCATGTGCATGCTCTCTGTCTGAAAAATAATTTAAAATCTTTAAAATAATTTAAAATCTTTAAATAAATAAAATGAAGAGTATTGGGGGGGCTGAGTAGCCAAAATCACTACATCAAAACCTGAAGTGATTTGACCTCACACTGTCTAGAAAGGAAATGCAAGAATCCATAGTAATAGAGCTTAAAATACAAGAATATCTTCAAAAATCTTTAAAACAATGACCTTTAGGGGCCTATATGAATAAGTTTTAAGGAACTGTCTCAAACTACAAGAAAATATTTCTTGCTGTATTGCCCTCATTTTATGACTGTCTAATTCCCATATTCCCAATTCTGACAGAAAATAATCTGATCCTCATTTTGATCATGCTTCAGTCTCTGTGGACTTGACATTTGAATATATTCCCACTACCATCTGAATATAGACTCTGACTTCATTTACTTTTATCTTCAATTCTCTTAGCATAGCATGTGGTATCACCATAGTTTCAAAGCTCATTGAATGAAATCTGTTCACCACAATCCCTAAAACACACATATGTATAAAAGGTTTACAACATTCATTGCCAAAGGAACTAATGAATAAGTATGCCACTTTTACCATAAATATACAATAAATATTCACTGAATGTTTCCTGTCCTATGTGCTAGGACCATAAAGATTAATATCTCTATCACTTAAAATAATTTTTATTAAAAATAAAACTAAAAATATGATTCTTAAAAAGTAAGTGGAAATTATTGGCTCACTTAAATTGTAAAGTTTGTATGTAGAAATAATTGATGTGGAGTGTTGACTCTATAGCTCAACATGGATCAATTTTATTTCTCTTGCTTCTTTGAAATCTTAGTATTAAATATATTTATAGTTTGAATCCTTCAAAATTTCAAGACAGCTTCCAGTAGTTTTGGGGGATAAACATTCCCTTTTCCTGGCAGAAGAAAAGGTTTTTAAGTCAGCACTGCTAGTAAAAGTCCCAACTCTGCTCACAATGGTTTAGGTCATATTTCCTTACAGAGATCACCAAACTATAGCCCTTGGATAAAATCCAGCAAGTGATGTGTTTTAATAGGGGAAATTTAGAATGTTTTTCTGTCTTTTTTTTTTTTAAGATTTTATTTATTTATTTGACAGAGATTACAAGTAGACAGAGAGGCAGGCAGAGAGAGGAAGGGAAGCAGCCTCCCCACTGAGCAGAGAGCCCGATGCGGGACTCAATCCTAGGACCCTGGAATCATGACCCGAGCTGAAGGCAGAAGCCCCAACCCACTGAGCCACCCAGGCTCCCCTAGAATGTTTTTCAAAGCATTATAAACAAAAAGCAAGAAGGATATGCAACAGAGAACACTATAGTCTGCAAAGCCTAAAATATTTATGTGGCCCTTTTTAAAAAAAGTTTGCTGACCACCACCCTGAACAGTCAAATTGGTTAGGTAATGTGATACAGTAATTTGCTTAAGGCTGGAGCATATGCCAATCCTTCAATAACTTATGTTGATTAAAGGGTTGAGTTATGCTGACTGAGATTGGGAATCAATTCCATGGACACTGAAAAGCTGAATTAGGAGAACAGGTACATTTCCATACTAAAGGCAAACACATGGATGATGGATAGAAAATGAAACGTTGCCTACCATCCCACTATTGAGGAAGTTATGTAGTGGTAGAGACAAAATAGGTAAAACATGACAAACACCATGCTAGAAGTACAAATAAGATGCGTAGTTTTAAAATACAGACGAAGAAATAAACAATTTCATACATGTAAGACAAGCAAACTTCATTTAGGGAATGAGGTAGTTCACAAGGCAGTCTGATAAAAGGATGGAAAATTTAAAGAAATCTTGAGAGATGAAAGAATGTGGAGAGAGGCCTAAATATATACATGGCTAATATACTGTAGTTTGAATAGTCTTCTAAGACATCAGATCCAAAAGCTGTAGCCTGTTTTTATTTTTACAGAAGGACCGAAGGAGACATCCAAAATAATCTGGACTTCCTCTTTGGTATTTTTGGAATCTGGAAGGCAACTGAATCCGTGCACACATGTATTTTATCTCTTCCTTAACATTCACGGAAATGAGGAACTAAACCATAGGTTATATTAATGATGTTAAATAACATGTTTCACACATTAGAGCTTAAGTGACTGAAATCGTGGCTTTTATCAATAAATACAGTATTCTTTATAAGAACTCAATAGGAATGTCTAGAAATAGAAGGAACTTTCCTCAACACGATGCAAGACTTTTTAAAAAACCCACAGCTGATATAGTCAATGGTGAAAGACTAAAAGCTTCATTAACATTAGGATAAAGAAAAGAATGCCGACTTTTACAATTTTTGTTCAACATAATATTGCTGTTTTAGCCAGAGCAATTAGGCAAGTAAACTTAGTAAAAAGCACCCAAATTGAAAAGGAAAAGATAAAATTATTTTGATTCTCTGATGATAGGATTCTAGTTTTAGAAAACTGAAGAATCCACAAAAAGCTACTAGAGCTAAAAAAAAAAAACAAAAAAAAAACCAGCAAAACTTCAGTGTACAAAATCAACACACAAACATTAGCTATGGTTTTGTACACTTGTAATGAACAACCCAAAAAAGGAAATTAAGAAAGCAATTCTGTTTACAATAGCATTTAAAGTATAAAATACCTAGAATTAAATTTAAACAAGGAGGTGAAAGACATACACGAGAAACTGAAAAATATTGCTAAAAGAAATTAAAGAACATTTAAAGAAAAGACACTGTATTTTCATGGTCAAGAATACTTAATATTTTTAAGATTTCAATACCACTTAAAGCAATCTATAGTTCCAATGCACTTCCTATCAAAATTCCAACAGCCCTTTTCACAAACATGGAGAATAACCATCAAATTCACATGGAATCCAAAGGGGCCTCAAATGGACAAAACAGTCTTGATAAAGAACAAAGTTGGAGAACTCACACTTTCTGATTTAAAAACTACCATGTCACAGTAATCAAGACAATATGGTACTGGCATAAGGATAGATACATAGTCCAAAGAATAGAACTGTGAGTCCAGAAATAAACTCGTGCATTTATGGCTATTTTTGACAATGGTGCCTAACCCACAGAATAGGGAAAGAACATCTCTTCTATACAGGATGCTGGGAACTGAATTTCTGCATGCAAAAGAATAAAGTTGGAACCCTACTTTTCACTATTAACAATTAAAAATGGATCAACGACTCAAATATAAGAACTAAAACGATAAGGCTCTTAAAAGGAAAATACAGATAACTCTATAACTTGGCAATAGATTATTAAATATGACACCAAAAGCACTAACAAAAAGAAAAATAAATTGAGCTTCATCAAAATTAAAATCTCTTTTGCATTAAAAGGCATTACACAGAAAGTGAAAGAATCTATAAGGTAGGAGAAAACACCTACAAATCATGTATCTGATAGGGCTTATTATCTAGAATATATAAGGAACTATAACTCAACAACACAAATAACTCAATTAAAATGGGTAAAGGACATCCGTATACATTTACCCTAAGAAAATATCTAAATAGCCAATAAACACATGAAAGTTATTAAATATCCTTACTCATTAGGGAAATGCAAATAAAATCCACAATGAGGTATCAGTGCACACCTGCCTTGGATGTCTATGATATATAAAGCAAAAAATAGCAAGAGTTGGTGAGGTTGTGGAGAAGTTGGAATGCTCATACATTGCTGGTGGGGGGTGTAAAATGGTGCAGGTGCTGTGGAAAACAGTGTGGCAGTCCCTCAAGAAGCTAAATATGACCCAGCATTCTACTTCTAGGTATATAGGAATGAACTGAAAATAGGGACTCAAAGAGTTATGTGTATTCCAATGGTCATGTAGCGTTTTTCACAGCAGACAAAAGTAGAAGCAACAGAATTATGCATCAGCAGATTAATAAACAAAATGTGGTATATAAACACCAGGGAATATTATTCAGCTATAAAAAGGAATGAAGTTCTGATACAAACTACAACATACATTAACCTTGAAAACATTATGTTAAATGAAATGATCCAGTCACAAAAGGATAAATGTATCATGCCACATATATGAAATATCTGGAATAAGAAAATCTATAGAGAGGGAAAATGACTGGGGAGCTAAGGAGAGAAGAAAGAGGAGGAATGGAAAATTTTTAACATAACAGGCACCAAATTTCTGTTTAGGGTAATTAAAATTTTTTGAAAATGGATACTGATGACAGTTGCACAATACTGTGAGTCTAATACCACTGAATTATACACTTAAAAATGGTTAAAGTGAAACATTTGTTTTATATAGTTTACTATAATAATAAAAAAGAGAATAGGAATGTGTTGGTGGGATCATTGCAGACCCAATCAAGACATTTCCAAAATACTTTTTTCTATTTATAATAGACAATTTTTCACCCATAATATATGTTTTATCTCTGCAAGGCAATTAGAAAAATACATGAAATCATATAAGACTACCTGGAGTCTATTTCCATAAATAAGCACATCTGTCCACACTTGTTATTGTGTATGTGTATCTGTGCATGTGTGCATGCACACACACACACTCACCTCTGTGAAATGAATGTAATAAATCCTGGTACTCCATATGACTTAGTTAATGGTCAGATCTATATGTAATGGAAAAAAAAAAAGGTTGATTTTATGATCCAGGAACTTAGAATAATTATGTTGCCCTTTATTGATTTCATTCTTAAAATGTCCTGCTTAGGGGTTTTCAGAGAAAAATGGGGAGCTTCCTATAAATCCTCAGTAAGTTTACTATTTCTGCTATTTCCCAGTGGGGAAAACTGCTGGAAATCTCTTCTGTGTTCTTTTGTCCACAGGGTTGTCATACTGACCTACCATTCCATTCCGTAATTCCACATTTGCTCCCACATGTCTCCTGGCTAGATGTCTCTGCTGAGACTTCTGGTTCCCCATGACCTCTCTACCCCAACTAGACTAACAATTCTGGGATTTCTGCATACTCTCTGTACAGCCTTCTTCCTGGAGTAAAATGAGGAAAACCTTAAGATACGTAGTCTAGTCCCCCTCTGAATCTTATTCTTGATTTTAAAAATATATATAGAATAAATTAGCTGGAAAGAAATGGCCATGTAATAGCTCTATCCAGTGAAAATTTTGTTATGTACAGCAGAGACTATCATATCTACTTAGGACTTCCAGAGGCTCATCTAATTCAAGTATACATGGTTATCTTTTTGCATTGCCCATAGGTGATGCTAAAGACATTGGTAAGCTAAGCTTTACTGTGTCATGTAAGTTTCCTTTTTGAAATTCTTAGAGTTGGAAAATGTAGATAAAAAGCCAAGGTGCATGGGGTGCCTGGGTGGCTCAATTGTTAAGCGTCTGCCTTCGGCTCAGGTCCTGATCCCAGGGTCTTGGGATAGAGCCCCGCATCAGGCTTCCCGCTCAGCAGGGAGCCTGCTTCTCCCTCTTCCACTCCCCCTGCTTCTGTTCCCTCTCTCCCTGTGTTTCTCTCTGTCAAAAAAATAAATAAAATCTTAAAAAAAAATCCAAAGTGCAATATACTGGTATTACATTTATCACCTCTATGTCACAGATGTGTGTTTCTAAAAGTTGAGGAATGTGCTGCAGCCACTGAGTTCTTTCTGTCAGGAAAAGAATACATAATTTTAAGTCCCTTCAAGGAATGCATATTTAATTTATCTAGGTGGTTACCCCTAGTGGCATAGTGAGTAAGTAAGGAAAGTGAGAAAGAAAGCACGGAAGGATACTAAAATTTATATTAATAATCAAGTTGCCATTGTGTGTCACTGAAATAGAACCCGTTGGAAACATTTGGAGAAGCTTTGTAGGGAAGGTCCAATAATTTTCCTACAAAGCAAAAAGGTGGCTGGTTTATTTTTCACTTTTCTACTGACTCCCAACCTTCACTAGTTCAAGATTATGACTGGCAAATATCTGGCATTTCTGTGATGTCAAAAAAATGAGCTGACCCAAGTCCTCTGGCACTAGAGAAATCTCCCAGATGGATGGATAAGCAGAAGCTCAGGGATTTGAATTGGGAAGCTACCAGAGTACTAACAACTATTTAACACACTCACTGGTTAACTCAGAAGTGACCTGAGGCGATAAAGAATGAACTAGCAATAGGGAAATATCTCTATATAGTCTACTCCAAGCTATCCTTCACTGCCACACTTATGACAGGTTTGGAGTTCTTTCCAAATTTAAAGTGTGAAAATTCCAGAAATAATCATTATATTGATCCCAATTATGTCGGTGCCTCAATGTAACAGATACAACAGTCTAAGCAATAAAAATAATCCGGTTTATGCATTACTTTGCTACCTCAAACCTGGAAATTAGCAACCTTAATTTCCAACTTGAATTCAGGGTTATTTCTTGGGCTTTCAGATTGAGTCCTCCCCACAAACACAACAGCACCCTCAGTTGTCTACTTCCAATCTCAAGAGATTGGGGCAGACATTCATTTTCTTTTGTTCCCAACTCTGCTTTGACACTATGAATTGGAGCTCCACTTGCTGTCTTGTTCATAGAGAGCAGGTGAAGCCACTTTCTTCTGTTCCTCAAATTTCACTAGCCAACATCAGTATCTATCACAAGTAAGTAGTTCACACGTTGAGACTATCTGGTCTACTATTAGAGAGCGGTATTAAATATTTTCATTTGCAAAGCTGAACTCAAGAGAGTAGAACAAGTATTAAGCAATTTAAATGCTTCTAGTTTATTCTCCTCCCCCTTGGGAAAATAATTCATTCAAATACAGAAATACAAGAACAGAGGGCTTTCAGTTTTGGCTTCAACATGTAAATAGCTTAGAAGTTGTCACTCCTATCTTTAGAACAAGAAAAATTGGACAAACTAAAAATCAGGGATTTTCTTGTACCTATCAGAGAATTAAAGTCTCAGGGATAACTGCCACTCCAATAATCTGAAGAGATAGGTAGATTTGGAGAGCTATAGTAAAAGAAATCTGCAAATTTGCTTCCCTAGAGCAGAAACCACTGCAGCAGAAAATCACTGGTAGGAACACAAATTATGATTTCAAGGAATTGCTGGAAGTGGACTATGAACTAGGATGAGAATGAGAAATTCCTGGAGAATATGATCATAGGGGTATAGCCATATACCTACGGGTACTATCTCCCATCAACTTCAAATAGTTAGGATTGAGAAAGATTGTGCTGTGGCCCTGAAAAGAGAAAGGAAGGAGGATCATTAAGAAATAAGCCCAGGACTTCTCAAGAAATACCTACTATCCAGAATAAAATATTTTAGTAGAGCCATATCAGAACTAGGAAAAATATTGATTCACCAAAGTTCTCCTCTTTTACCTAAAGAAAGAAGAAGCATAGTCAACTGAGGTTAAGACTTCAAATAAACAGACTGGGAACAGTGAAGCCAGGAGAGAGAGTGGCAATCAGTAGGGAAACGGAACTAAACCTCTTGAAAAACGCTTGTTTATGACAAGACCCAAGACCCAGGCCCATTGAGACACTGAGCTTTAATCCAAAGTTTATTTATCTTTCTCAAACATTACTACCACAACAATAGGGTCTTGTCATTCTAACAATGGATTGTAACAGAGAACTGTAAGACACAGATTGATTTTGATGAGGAGTGCTCATGGAAGCAAAATGTTAAGAGGATAGACAAAAATACAGATATTACAAGTATTTAAAGTCCTCTGACATCTGTAGCTACAGAAACCTCAAACACAGCCCCATTCCTAACCAGACTGATGTGTAATTTCACATAAGAGTCCTATTTGTCTTAGTTTCTCTTATCTGATACAGTATGTCTGGCTTTCAATAAATAATTAAGAAGAATGATTGAAAAAAAAAGCAACGGGAAAAAACAGTTTAAAGATACAAAGCAAGTATTATAACTACACTCAGATGACATGGACATTGAAATGATCAGGTACAGAATTTAAATAAGTATGATTAACATGTTAAAAACAGTAATAGTAAAAATAGACAACATAAAAGAACAGATAGATAATATAAACTGAGAGATAGAAACTCCAAGGAATTATCAAAAGGAAATGCTGGAGATTTAAAAAAACACACAATAATGAAGAGAGTGTCTGAGGAACTAACAAGTAGACTGGACAAAGCCAAGGAAAGATCCAATGACTTGGAAGATAGATCACTAGAGGCTTCCTAAACCAAGGAGAAAATAGGAGTGGGGGGATGAGTCAGAACATCCAAGGACTGTGGGACAATTTCAAAAGGTGTAATATACACATAGTTGGAATAGCAGAAGGACATGAAAAAGGAAGCGGGGGAAGGAATATTAAAAATAGCAAGTAAAAACTTCCCCAAATTGACAGACTTCAAGCCAAAGGCCCACAAAGATCAAAGAAGACTAGTAAAATACCAAATGAAATACCAAATAAAACCAAGCAAAGTAAAAAAAAAAAAAAAAGAGGCATAACAAATTCCAATGGAGAAAACTAAAGACAAAGAAAACTTAAAAAAATTTAAAAAAAAAAAGGAAAACTTGTAAGTAGAAAACAAAAAAAGAAATCTTGTGTGTGGAGAAAAAAAAAAAAAGAGTAAGAATTACAGCAGACTTCTTGTTAGGAATCATGAATGAAAGAATACAGGGAAGGTAAATCTAGTACTGAAAGACAAAAACTCACTAACCTAGAATTCTATACACAGTAAAATTATCCTTCAAAGATGAAAAACTACGTTCTTAGACAAGCAAAAAAATTCATCACCAGCAGCCTGAAAGGAGAATTTTTAAAAGTTTATGAGTCAGAAGGCAAGGATATAGGTTAGAAACTTGGATCTATATAAAGAAAAGAACATCATAAATACAGGAAAAGGAGGTAAAATAATGTTTAATCCTTATCTTATCTAAAAGATAACTGTTTAAGGTAATAGTATTAATTTATTTGGTGATTGCAGCATGTGGATAAGTGATGCGACTAACTCAATGTCAGATGAGACAGAGGAAGAAACTGGAAATATGTGTTATAAGGCAGCTACACTACCATCAAGTGGTATAGTGTTATTTGAAAGTGGCCTTAGAAATGTATACTGGAAAATCCAGTATTCAGTTTCCACCCAAAATTAGTGAAATAAGTCTAATTAATATGCTAGGTAAGTGGGTAGGTTTAAGCTTATAAAATTCTCAGTAAAACTTGAGAAGGAAAAACAAAAAGTGGAAAAAAAGAAAAAAACAACAAATGCAAACACAAACATGGTGGGTATTAACCCAGCTATTTCAATAACCACTTTATTTTTTATAGATTTATTTATTTATATAAGAGAGAAAGAGAGACAGCGAGAGAGAGAGAGAGAGCATGCACGAGCATGCCAGGGGAGGGGCAGAGAGGGAGAGAGAGAGAATCCCCAGGCAGACTCCCCGCCGAGCAAGAAGCCCCACAGAGCTCAGTCCCAGGACCCTGAGATCATGACCTGAGCCAGTATCAAGAGCCAATCACTTAACTAACTGAGCCACACAGGCACCCCTCAACAATCACTTTAAATGTACATGGCCTTAATCCACCACTTAAAAGACATAATTTTTAAAGTACAAAAATCATGACCCAGCTATACATTGTCCATAAGAAACCCTGGGTGGCTCAGTGGGTTAAGTCTCTGCCTTTGGCTCAGGTCATGATCTCAGAGTCCTGGGATGGACCCCCGCATCTGGCTCTCTGCTCAGTGGGGAGCTTGCTCCCCCCTATCTCTGCCTGCCTCTCTGCCTACTTGTGATCTCTGTCAAATAAATAATCTTTTAAAAAAAGGAAGAAACCCACATTATTAAGTATAAAAATATATTTAGGTTGAATAAAAAGGGATGAAGCAGATATAACATGCTAACACTAAAACCAAATAAGAGTAGCTATATTCATGTCAGACAAAGCTGATTTCAGGACAAGGTAGATTATCTGGAATAAAAAGGAGCATTACATAATGATGAACAGATTCATTTTCCAAGAAGACATAACAATCTTTAACATGCATCTACCAGCCAAAAAGAGTCAAATTACATGAGGCAAATACTAATAGTACTAAATGGAAAATCAGAGAAATACACTATTACATTAAGAGACTTCAATATCTCTATGGCAGGAAGTGATAGATTAAGCAGTCAAAAATCAGGTCAGATTGGGGTGCTTGGGAGGCTCTGTCAGTAAAACACCTATTTTAGGCTCAGGTCATGAATTCTGGGTCCTGAAATCCAGCCCTGCATTGTAGTGGAGCTCCCTGCTCAGTGGGAAGGTAGCTTCTCCCTCTCCATCTGCCCCTTCCCCTTGTTAGTGTGCACTCTCTCTCTCAAATAAATAAAATATTTTTTAAAAAACTCAGCACTGATATAAGTGATCTATTGGCACAATCAACTTGATCTGATACTTTTACAATACTCCATCTCACAAGAGCAGAATGCACTTTTCTTCTCAAGCTCTCGTGTTTTATTAAGGTATACAACAAAGCACACCACAAAAATTTAAATAAATAGAACACATAGAAAGTATATTCTTAGACCACAACGGAATTGAAAAGGAAATCAGTAACAGAAAGATAGCTGGAAAACTCCCTATCACAAAAGAGTTTTAAATGATCCAGGGGTTAAATATGAGATCTCAAGAGAAATTAATATTTTGAAGAAAATAAAAATGAAAATATATCTCCTATAAATTTGGGGATATATAGAAGCATATAAATAAAAATTTATATCAATAAATATATCCATTAGAAAAGAATAAATATTTAAAATTAGTAACTAGGCCTCAACTTCAACAAATTAAGGAAGAAAAACAATCAGTCTAAAGCAAGCAGAAGAATACAAATAATAAAAAATTAGAGCATACCACAATATAATAGAAAAGAGGAAAACAATAGGGAAAATCAATGAAATAAAACCAAAAGCTGGCTTTTTGAAAACATCAGTAAAACTTAATAAGCCTCTATTATGGACTGAATTGTGTTCCCCATTCCCAAAATTCACGTTGAAGTACTAACTCTCAATGTGACTATTTTTAGAGATAGGGGTTTTAATAACAAATAAAATTAAATGAGGTCATAAGAGTAGGGCTCTAATCCAACAGGGTTAGTGTCTTTTTAAGAAGAGGAAGAGACATGCCGAGTGCACATGCACAGAGGAAAGGTTAAGTGAAGACACAGTGAGGAAGCAACTATCTGCAAGCCAAGGAGGCTTCACCAGAAGTCAATCCTGCTGGTACTTTGACCCTGGACTTCTAGCTCCCAGAGTTGTGAGAGAAAATAAATTCTGTTGTTTTAATAGCCACCCAATCTGTGGTATTCTGTCACAGCAGCACTAGCCAACTAATGTATCTCTAGCCAGACTAACAAAGAAAAGAGAAAAGAGACAAATTACCATTACTAGAAAGAAAGTTAGCTCTACTGATCACATGGACATTAAAAAGATAATAGAGTAACTCTAAAACTGTATCACCACAAATTTGATAATCTATACAAAATTCCTTAAAAGATAAAAAATACCAAAATTCATATGAGAATCAAGTAACCTGAACAGAACTATACACGCACATGTGTGCACATGCGTCTGCATTGTTGTACACACACACAACATTTTATCAATAATTAATAACCTTCTGAAAGAAAGCATCAAAATCAGATGGTTTCACTGGTAAGTTTTATCTAACACTTATAAAAGAAATTATACAATTCTCCATCATCTCTGCCAGAAAATAGAATACACTTCTTAACTCATTTTATGCATAACCCTAATAAGGACATTGCACAGAAGGAAAACTACAGATCAACATCTCTCATGAATGAATATAGATGCAAAAATTATCAACCAGTATTACGAAATTGAATCCAACAATGTATAAAAAGAATTATACATCACAGCAAAGTGGAATTTATTCCACATATGTAAGACTAGTTCAACATTCAAAGATCAGCATAATCTACAACATCAGGCTAAAGTAGAAAAATGATATGATCTTATCAATTGATGAAGAAAGAGTACTTCACAGAATTCAGCACTCATTTATGATTAAAAGCTCAAGAAATTAAGAATAGAGGGAAATGTCCACAACCTGATAAAGAGCATATTCAAAACAACCTACAGCTAACATCATACATAATATTGAGGGACTGGATGTCTTTCTTCTGAGATAGGGAGAAAGACCCCAAAAAGGTCAAACAAGCTGCATTCACTATCAGTTTGTTTGATATATAGTAGAAGTTCTACCTAGTAAATAAGAAAAATAAATAAAAGGTAACAGGTTAAAAGAAGAAATGGAACTTTCTTTATTCTCAGAAGACATGATTATGTATGTAGAAAGTTCTAGGAAGTTAATACACAATTTCTTGAAAGTAATTAACAAGTTTAACAAGGTCTCAAGATTCAATATTAATGTTTAAAACCCAATTTACTATATACCAGCAAAGAATAACACACAAATATTATATACTCAGATATAAATCTAACAATATAAATATAAGGTTAATGCACAGAAAATTATAAAACACTGACAAAAAAATCAAAGATCTATATAAATGAAGAGATATTTCATGTCCAAGGATCAGAAGTCTCAATATTGTGAAGATGTTAATTCTTAACTTAATCTACAGATCCAATGACAGATTCAACAATGTACAGGTTTCCAATAAAAATTCCAGCAAGCTAGCTTCTAGATATAGACAAACTAATTTTAATTTTTAAATGTAAAAGCAAAATATCTTGAATAACCAATACAATGCTAAAGTACAAAAAGGGAAGGAAGAGTTGGGGAAAGAAGGTGGTAGCAGCTGAAAAACTCACACTACTCAGTTTCTAAATGTACTATAAAACTACAGTAATCAAGACAGCCTTGTATTGTTGAAAGGATAGACACATGGAAGAAGAGACCAAAACAGAGACACCAAAAGTAGACTCATAAAAATGTAGTCAACAGATCTTTAACAAAATGTCAAAGACAAGTCAGTGGAGAAAGGTTGGTCTTTTTAACAAAGAATCTGAATAAAGTGGACATTTATATGCCAAAAAAAAGAACCTAGATACAGACCTTGCCCAATTGGTAAAAAGTAACTCAAAGTGAATTATATCAAAATATAAAAATGCAAAACTATAAAATTTCTATAAGTAGGAGAAAGTTCACATGACTTAGAGTTTAGTGCATAAGTTTTAGGTATAACATCAAAGCACCACTCATTAAATAAGGATTATTGGAATTTTGTTCAAGTTAAATTTTGTGTTTCGTCAAAGAAACTGTAGACAGAGTAAAAAGACAAATCATACAATGGGAGAAAATATTTGCAAAACATACTGGATTACAGTTGTATATCTAAAATATACAAGGAACTCTTAAAACTCATCAGAAACAACCACCAATTTAAAAATGAACAACAGTTCTGAACATACACCCCAGAAAGAAACATCATATAAGTGGCAAATAAGCACATAAAAAGATGATCACAGTCATTTGCCATTGGGGAACTGCTCCTTAAACAAAACAAAATAATAACAATGCACATTATAGAATGGCTCAAGAACTAGACAACACCAAATGCTGACAAAGACATAGTAACGTAGTACAAAGGGCACTTGGGTGGCTCAGTCAGTTAAGCATCAACTCTTTAATGTGGCTCAGGTCATGATCTAAGGGTGGGGGAGATTGCTCAGCAGGGAGTCTGCTTCTCTCCCTCTGCACCTCCCCCCACTCATACTTGCATGTGGTTTCTCTCTCTCAAATAAATAAATAAATCTAAAAAAAAAAAAAGACATGGCATGGAAGGAACTCGCATGCATGCCAGTGGCAATGCAGGCTGGCACAACCTCTCTGAAGACAGTTTAGATGTTTCTCACAAAGCTAAACATTGGCTTTTCATGTTATCCAACAATCATACTTCTAGATATTTAACCAACTTATCTGAAAGCTTATGTTCAGACAAAACCAGCACAAAAATGTTTGTAGCAGCTTTATTTATAGTTACTCTAAACTGAAATCAACAAAGATGTCCTTCAACAGGTGCCTGAATAAACAATCTGTTACATTCACAGAATGGAATGTTATTTAAATTTAAAAATCAGTAATTTTGTTGTGAACCAAAAAATGCTCTAAAAATTAAAAATAAAATATAAAGTATTTTAATAAAAAAAGTGAAATATCAGGCATGAAAAAATCATGGATGAATCTTAAGTGAATATTGCTATGTGGATGAGGCCAAGCTTTTCAGGGTACATAATATGTAATTCCAAATATATGATATTCTGAAAACAGCAAATCTATAGAGAAAGTTAAAATATCAGTGAGTGCCAGGAATTTTAGGAAGAAGGAGGTGAACAGATGTTAATACAGGAGATTTTTCATGGAAATGAAACTATTCAGTATGATACCATAATTGTGGACATATAACACTATGCATTTGTGAAAACCAAAACACACAGCGCAGAATGTCCCTTAATTACTGCAAATTT